>LNAC01000245.1:592730-718850 GCA_002007465.1 Ailurus styani
GGGGGGAGGGGAGGGGAGGGGGGCGGGGAGGAAGAGTAGTAAAAGAAAAGAAAGAGCAAGAGCAAAATCTGGGCAAGACATAAATCTCTAACTACTACAGGTAACCAGTAATAATTTACTGGCTGCAGTGCGAATCACTCTTTGTCTCTCCACACCATTAAAAGCTTGTGATGCATATGTGCCTTGTGTGAGAGGTTTCAGTGAAATTAAAAAGACTGTTACAAGTCTAAACAGGCATAAATGAAACTAAAGAGTCATGCAAAGTGAGATAAGGGAGGCTAAAAGATTAACGTGAAGAATGGAGACCTTGAGGACATAGGTTAAAAAGAATTGAGGAAATTCTTAGGGAAGACATGGGATTTTCACATGATACTGAACAGAGGCATCCAGCCAAGTAATTTAAATCTCAGAGCACAAGAGGATATCAGATGATAATCGGTCACATAAATTAAAAATAAGTATTTTTTCTATATAAATGACTGAGATAAGCACTTAGAGAGCTACAGGATAGCTAAACTATGGTACACTATATACACAAAGCTATACCATAACATACTAAAGCAAATAAAGTAACCATATGTATACATCTATGGTATAGCTCTCCAAAATGAGGTCCAAATGCAGCAGGAAATTTTCTAGTTGTTGTTGTTGTGGTTGTTGTTTTTACTATTTCATTTTATCTGAAGAGTTAAAATAGCCACTACATATATTATGTGTAAAAGTCAGGACTATTTCAGTACAAGTGACAAAAAGCAATCATATACTAATACAAATATGGAAACAAATGTTTGGCTTCTTTTTCTGGTAAATTCAAGAGCTTTAAGATAGAGTGTTCAAATGTCATCAGGTTATTCAATTCTTTCATCTGCCACCTTTTCAGGGTTGATTTTAAGTCAGATCTTCCCCATGTTGTAGTATTGATGGCCACCTGCAGCCCTAGCTATCCCAAGGAGAAAATAATTTCATTCTCGAAAACATCAGCAAAAATACCATTGGCTCAGTTTGGGTCATGTGTCCATTCTTAATCCAATCATTGCAGCAAGATTCAGAAAAGAACTGGAAAAGTAGATAGGGTCAGGAATGCTAGAGTAAACTCTTTTCAAAGTAATAGACTCTGTTCATTTACAGTAATGCAGATACGAATTTTATAGTAACTACCTTGTAGACTAAAATCCAGAGAAAAGCCTGAACTCAAGTTTCATAACAAAGAATTTTGACTTGTATTCAAATTTGTTTCATTCACATGGTTTTGGTCAGCTGCTCTTTCACTTTTGATAGTTTTTACGAAGAATTTATTTTTGGAAAGATATTAATAATGAATGAGAAAAAACATAAACTTTCGACAAGCATAAATGTAAGCTCACTGTTTTTGTATTTTTATTTATAGCAGATGTATGTTTTTCTTTACATGATCATCTTTTATAACAGAAGAAATTTTCGTAGATGCATGTACAAAATGTTATTACCAAACTCAATTCCACAGTTTCTAATATTTTGCAAAGATAATGTTTTAAAATTAGTGACATTATAAAACTGCTTACATATACTTTCTAGATAATTATTTTACTCTATCGTCACCATAAATTCATAATTAATACTTAGATCTTCTTGGCTAAAATTATTAAAACAAATAAATAGCAAAGAGATGGTTTGTTGCTGTAGGGATAGAATTTTAACAGTTAATTTTTCTCCTTAAGTTTTTTTCCCAAATGAATACATATATAAGTCCATATATATAGGAAAAGATGGAATAGGAATAAAAGGGTGAATTATGTTTGGATATTCATAAGAAAAAGACAACTGCATTCATAGTTTATATAGACATTACCTATAAACCTAAAAATTTGCATAATTTAATTTTATGTTAAGTCTAGTTCAAAGAACTGCCTAAATTTGCCCCCCCCAAAAAAATAGAAACTTGGTAAAACCAAACAAAATAATACAGTAATGTTATTTTAAAGCTAAATATTAAGTTATCAATATTTATGTGCAATGCGTGTTTCCCATTTAATCATAATCACAAATTTAGACCAGAAATGCATGAAAGTCATCATTCACTTTAAAATGACTCACTTTAAAATGATTCTTTACAGACATACAGAGAAAAAACTTTATTTAAACTTATTTTCTGTATTTATTTGGAGGCTAATGGCATAAGGAAAAGACAAAGTTTAGCTAGAAGAAAGAGATAAGGAGGAGTCAACATGTCTATCTCCAAATATTTGAAGGATTCATGCATCAAACAGACCAGCCTGATTATTATGGCTAAAAAATTTACAGAATTGCATGAAATAGAGGGGAGGAAGTGAGAGATTTTGGCTCAGATAAACAGAAGAAGTTTCCAACAACCAGAGCTATTCAAAAATGGAATGCAAGGTCTCAGGAAATAATGAATCCCTTGTCCGTGGGATTCCGTATGACTAAACTAAATGGTTCATATATGACAGTGAGAGTGCTAGGCTATGAATTAGGGAGTGGGCTACCTCCAAAATATATCAAAGTACTTCAAACCTACTGCTTCCCAAATACTATTCATTTGTTTATCAAGAATCTGAAGATAGGAACTTTTCAATTGTTAAGAACAGATACTTACCAAAATCACTTGAAGTAAACGTTAAATAATCCATGAAACTGTAATGGGAAATGTTGTTAAAATAAAATTCAAATTTGCATGAAGACTCTCAGGAATAATATTGATATTTTAATTGACAAGTAGTTTTTTTTTTTTTTCCATTTTCAGGGGGTGGAGGGAAGGAGCAAAGTTTTAATACATCATCCATTCTGATATGTTGCTAGCCGGTCAGGCAACCATTTTTACAATCATCCATAAATATATAATGAGCATAAATTATGTGCCAGGCCTTTTGCTGAAAGCATGAGATATATTAGTGATCTTGATAAACATGGCCCCTGCCATCATGCAGCTCTCATTCCAATGAAGAACCCAAACCAGAAGCATGCTAACAAATAAATTAATTTAATTTAAATGAGGGGTGGGAGTAAGTAGGATAGTCACGAAAGGCCTATCTGAAGAGCTGACATTCATCTTGAGACTTGAAGTTGGAGGTGTTAACTTTGGGAAAATAAGGGCAAAGAGTATTCCAGAGGAGCAAGCATCAGCAAAATTCTTGGAAGCAGCAAAGAGCTGGCCAAATGGAAGATAGGAAAGAATGCCTTTATGGTTGAATTCAGAGGAGAATGACATCAGATATAAATATGGAAGGAGGCAGAGACCAGATTCTGCATACATGGAGTTTGGATTTCATTTTAAATGCGATGGGAAACCATTAAATATTTTTAAGTCAAGAAGAAACATGATTTGATTATTTTTTAGAAGACTTCAAGAGCAGATGAGTGAGGAATATATTGAAAGTGAGAAAGAGTAGAAGCATGGAGACAAGACAGAGAAAATGAATGGATTTCAGATAAAATTTCAGACAGAATTGTTAGGATATGCCAGTGAATTTAAGAACTGTATTTTAGGCAATGCTGAAACCATAAAGCAGTTTTGGAGCTCTGCTTAATAATAACAGCAGCAACCTCTCTTCAGTGATAGCAGCCTACAACTATCACTGTTAACAATAAATCCCCACCAAATGAGAGCCAAGAAGACTCACAGCATTTCCCCCAAATAAAAAGTAATACTGTTCTCACCCAAAACAAACAAACACAAAAACGATATATAAATATGTGAGTTGATGGATGATTCATTAACCAGATGGGAGTAGTCTTTTCAAAATGTATACATATATCAAATCATCCCAATGTGCACTATAAATGTCTTATAATTTTGTCAATTATACCTCAGGAAAGCTGGCAAAAAAGTAAAATGCTACATTGATTGAATCCATACATGTTTCACTATTTTACTTCTCTTTCATTTCTTTTTAAAACATTGTAGGCACTGGCTACCAAATTGTGTGACAAATCATTTAACAATAAATTAAAAACAACAACACTCATGATCTACATCTGAATAGCAATTTACCATGATGTTTTCTCATTCTTTTTTTCCTTTTTTTTAAATATATCAAGTTGTGCAATAGATACTATCATCCCTGTTACAGATAAAGTAACTAAGGGTGACAAAGTTTCAGGGACCTGCCTACAGTTACAACAGCCCAGGTGCTCGAACCCAGGTCTTCTTACTCTACCATAAACCCATTCCAATACATAACACTGTCCTCTCAAGGCAAATTGCATCCGTAATGCTTTCCCTCAGGCTTAAATATGATTTTCCGTAAGTGGCTATATTCAAAATTTTAATAGCAAGCTGGTTGGAAGTGCCACAAAAAGAAGGGAATTTAGCTTCTTTACTCAAACCCTGGCCTTTCTGCTTAGCCTGCAAATTAGTGCTGATTGTGATAGAGGTTTCCATGGTGTAGGCACTAGTCTCTCATGAACCAGACTTACACCATCAACATTTAAAACTGAAAGCCATTAGACAACAGTAACTTAGGTCACTGTTGTTATCATTAAGAATTTATGCAGCACTTTATATTTGGAAAGGGGTCAATGAAATGTAGACAGATCTGCGTGCTATTTAAATGGACAAATCTGTCCTGGCATCTCAGCAGCACACTCGTTTCTTAATACAGTTTTCACTCTTTTTGATTTATGACAGATTATAGGATTTATAACATAGTGCACAGTTTAAAACATGGAGAACCTTTGCCCATGCAAACCAGGAAAAACACCATGTTTTGTTTTGTGTTTTGAAGTTAATAGCTTTATCATTCACTATTCCAGGGCATCAGTAATGTTATAAGAGATCCAATTTATTCCTTGGTCCCCAGGTATTAAGGGGAAGAAAACACTGAAGTAAGCACAGCAGGCTCACCTCTTATTGAAACAATTTAGAATAGTTTGATCATAGTATTCTTGAAGTCAAGGCACATGCGATTTCAATTCATAGGTCTGCCCCATAATAATTCTGTGATTTTAGATAGATAACTTTTCTGCACCTTTGTTTTATCAACATTTCTGGAGGAATTAAAGAAAACAGTATGGGCGTTACTCATTACTTGTGGTCAGCCAGCATGACCTAACTCCCCTTAACTGAAACTCTCCTTCCAGATAGTCTACTTTCTTGTCTATTGTTCCTTGTGATTTTGATGCAGTCACTTAAAGTGCCAATCACCAAAATCACCCTAGAAATTGATTCATCAGCTAGTGATGCAAAGAAATGGAGAGCCCCACAGAAGTGGCCACAGCAGGGCAGAGGTTGGAAGTGTTGGCAGCGAAATGCCTTCTCTGATTCCCATTTTATCAGAAATGTACATGCGGGCATCTGGGATGCAGTAGAGGAGCAAGTAGCATCATTGCTGAACCAGTACTGCTGCATGATTTGGGGTTTTTCTCCTGGTTCTTTTGCCCTTTCAATGACATTTTGGGTTTTTAAATAACTTTTTTAAAAAATATTTTATTTATTTATTTTGAGAGCAAGAGAGAGTGAGAGAGAGCATGAGAGAGGTCAGAGGGAGAAGCAGAATCCCCATGGAGCTGGGAGCCAGATGTGGGACTCGGTCCCAGGACTCCGGGATCATGACCTGAGCCGAAGGCAGTCGCCCAACCAGCTGTGCCACCCAGGCACTCCTTTAAATAACTTCTTAAGTAAATTACTATTCCATGTAACTCATCTTATGTTGCTTGTACTAAGGAACAATGACTCGTAATAGAAATAATTAATTTGGCACCTGACAATATCTTAGGTATGAGTTTTGGACTTTATGATGTGCTTTCTTCTATATGATTTCCCTTAGCCAAGAGTAACACAAAGACTAGCAATTTACGGGTGAAGGAACGGGTGGTCAGAGAGTTCACGTGATTTTTCCCAGGATTATATTTGGGAACCAACAGATTTAATCTTTTAATTTTCCTTATGCTATATCTGATATTTCTTATTAAACCATAACTTTTCAACATGGCATTCAGGCAGATTCTGGAGTACTAAACTTCATAAAAAAAAAAAAGACCAATAATGAAGCTTTAAATCATAAGATGCTACTTATCAGACAATCCCATTTATGCAGAGCATCCAGCTGCCCTACAGTAATACACTCATTATGGTTATTACAACAAAGCTTCATATAAAGTTTGCGTAAAGCAGATATCTTGACTAGTTTCTGTCAGTCTCCAATGTCCTATTACACTTCATAAAACAAAAATATATGATTTACTGATTTTAAAAAAGCAGAGAAACAACATTAAAGTATAAAACTCCCCTATTTAATCTAAAATATTCCAAATTAATTTGAAAATTCACTGATTCCTTTGGCATACGAATATATGAATCTAAACAAATATCTAAACGTACTCAAACACATTGTCCTAAAAATTCCCAACATTTTATTCAAGACATACTACACTACAAATATACTACTTATTTCCTTAAGAATCCATGCATACTCAGCTGCCCACAAATAACTCGCTTATGGAAAATCATACTGAATTGTGAGCAAGAGTCCAAACTGGTACAACCTTGGGTTATGGCATAAACTCATAAAGTTAAACATGTGCAAAACCTGTAACTCAGAACCCCCCCCTTCTATGCATCTACTTGGAGGAGCTCTTACATCTGTCCAACCATGAGTCATAGCCAAGAATATTAATTGTGGCAACTGTTTATAACAAAATATTGGAAGTAAACCAAATGTCAGTTAGTGGGAGAATAGATAAATTATGGTATGTTCCTACAATGGAATATAAAACATTAAAAAGAATAAACTATAGCTGCAAACAACAACATGGATGAATCTCAAATATACGATATTAAGCAGAAAAACAGCAAGTCAGAAAATAAATCACACTTTATGATTTCATTCATCATAGTTCAAAACCAGACAAATTCTAAATAATATTTTTTTAGGATTACATAAAAATAGAGTAAAACTCTAGAGGAAAGTAAGTCTTTGATTAACACAAAAATTCAAGGTAGTTTTTACCCCTGGAGAAGTAAAAAATGTGGAGAGCCTTTAAAAAATATTGGTGGTGGAATCTGATGAGTGATTACTTTAGTATATTGTTTGTACCATAATAAACTGTAAATATGACATAATTCTTAATATAATAGCATTTAACTATAAGCATACATGTTAATTATCTATTAATGATCTTAAGTGTTTATTAAAAGGGCTCACTGTACCCAAACGGTTTATACCCCTGAAACAGCCTTTTAATAGAAAAGGGTATGTAGTACAGCAATACCAGGAGAAGAATATAGGAGCAGGAGAAGAATTAAATTGTTTTGTTCTCTTTCCACTGCTCAGGTTGCATGATATATACTGTGCGCAGCTGTCCAATTGCTACCTCATACCTCACTACCAGAAAGCCCAAACTCTTCTTTTTTTCTTAAAGATTTTATTTATTTGAGAGAGAGAGAGAGCACATAAGCAGGGGGTAGGGGCAGAGGGAAAGGGAGAAGCAGACGTTCCCCTGAACAGAGAACCCAACTCAGGTCTGGATCCGAGGACCCCCACATTACGACCCAAGTTGAGGGCAGACGCTTAACCAACTGAGCCACCCAGGCATCCCCCAGCCTCTTCTTGTAGTGGTGGTGTCTTATAGTGAACTGGTAACAACGACACATTCTGACTATGTGGCCTCCCTTAACCATTGAAACCATATTTCTCCCCCACCACCCTGGCACCCCCACTGCCCTGCCATAGGCCAGGCTCCACCAAACCAGCGCAAATCATAAATCCAATTTAGCTGACAGGCTAAAATAACTCATGGAAAATATGAAACCTGTGGCTACGGAACATCATTTTTTCTTAATAGATTCCTTAGCACTGGTTGTAAGTAGGTACAGTTCTAAGTCAGTGGCTGTAGTTACATGTCTGGGGCCAATCTAGACCAAGTGAGATTAACACATGCTGTGCAGCACGTATCAGGGCACATGGGCACCATCAGTATGAGAATATTAACTATATATCAAAAATATATTTAAATTTATATGAATAATTATTACCTGGCCTATTTCTACATCCATCCAATCTTGATGACTAATCCACTCAACCCATATCTCTAGGCTTAGTCTAGCTGCAAATTGGGGGTCATCTCTATTTCTAAGCAAGAACAATACAGGAACCATCTCCCTCAATCTGCCTCAAATCTGCTTTGTCACCAATCCCTTTTTAACAACTTTTGTTTTATTTTAACAATGACTACAATGAGTAATACCACATACGAAGCCATGTTTGTATTAAGCACTGAGCTAAGCACAAAATATTTATTATCTCTTTCAATATCTCTTTCAATAATATGAAGTAATGAGGAAATTAAGACTCAGAACATTTAAATATCTTTCTAGGTCATATAACAAATGTAAAAGGAATGCTTTCAGCTACAAGTATAAAAAACTTGATCATAATAAATTACATAAATTGAGACTAATTGTTCTCTCACAGGAAGTAAATAGCTGTGGCCTAGGTTGTACAATGATGTCCGTACCAGAACCTCCATGAGGCTTTCGGCCTTTAGAGTTGCAAGAAAGCTGCTGGGTGATACCCATTATGTTTGCATTTGACACAGGGAGAAATGGGTAACATAAGCCAAAGAAATAACATAAGCCAAAAGAAAAAAAAAAGTCCTTTTTATCAGAAAAGCAAAATTTTCAACAGAAGCCCTGCAACAAATTCTACTTAATGTCTCATGTAGAAGAACAGTGTCACACGGGCACACTTAACTGCAAAGAGACTTGGAAAGGCAAGGAAGAAAGGCTTATAGATTGGGCACTGGTTAAGCTAACAGGACTATCTACCTAGCAAGTAAATGGCAGGACCTGAAATCAAAGATACCACATGAAGCAGATTCTCCCCTCATTCTCTTCTAACTAAACTGGTATTCTCACTCAGTAACCAGGTCTTGGCTTTTCTTTATTTTTACCTTGCATAGGAGTCCTTACCTTGATTCCCTACCAAAACCACCAATTTCCCTGAGGATCCCATTCTATAATCCTTTTTTTACTTGCTCCCTAAAGCAGATTATGCACCTTTCTGGTCTTCTGTGGTATTTTATTCTTCCGTATCGTTTACCAGCAAATTCTGGCCTAATCTATCTTTCCACTTAATCTGGATACAGCTATATGTTCATCTTATTAGTCTACTACTGCTCTCTGAATATAAACCTATTTCCTCTTTAGAGTATTCCTTTCAGTACTCCTGAAATGACTTTCTTCTCCACCTGCATATGCCCACATATTATTCCAACCACAGCGCATTCCCATTATTGAAACTGTCTCAGAACACCACCGCTTACATGGATCTCTACCTTTCCTGAAGTAAAGTAGAATTTACTGCCTATTCATTTGAAAATCCTACAAAATCTGTTGATATGTTTGTTATTTATCAAATACATTGTGATTTAAGTTTTGTTTTAAAATATCTAAAATATACAGAAAAGTGCAAACCATAAAAAAATAGTCACTCATATTATAAGCCACAATAATTAACTCTTTATACTTCTGTCATGTTTGCTCTTACTATTCTTTTCACATGTATATTCTCTAAAACTTACTACTGGTGTATGTATATATATATAATTAAGAATATATATTATTATTTAAATATTAACATTTAAAAATCCACCTTTCAACACTTCTACCTCATTCCATATCCTCTATCTTTTCTAAGAGTTAATCCTTCCACAATTTCTATGCAATTTTTCTTTTTTAATTTTTATTCAAATATCCATCTGTATCCATGCACATAAGTGTGTGTATATATTATATTTATATATGTGTGTATATATATATATATAAACATGAAAATTACACTAGGGTATTCATGATTTATTTCAACTTTTCTCTTTCAGAAAGGTTGTAGACAATAATATACTTACATACATATACCTACACACATATATATGTATAATAGTGAAATAAAGTTTATTCCTATCAGCTACTGTGTAGTGTAACACATTGTATAGATACACCACTATTTCTTCATTCATCTCCTATTGATGAATAAGTTTCCATTTTCTCACCATTGTAGACGACACTTGATTACCTTTATCGTACACCCAATGTGTACTTCTACAAAATGTTCTTTAAAGTATATGAAAAGCAAAATTGCTGAATATTAGGAAATGAGCATTTTTACTCACTAGTTTATAGTCATGTTTTTCTGTGTAACATCTATTTACTTCATTGGTATAGGAGCGTGTGAAAGTGCATTTTTTCTATATCCTTGCCAATCCTCAGTAACATTGAATTTTATCAATTTTTCAGTTTGATGAGTGAAATATCATGTCATTACAACATTAGTTAGTATGCTCCTGATCATTAGGGTTATTGCTTTTTAAAAAATAGTTGAAATAAAGTATATAAAACTTAAACTAATAACATAAAATTGTGAATATACCTATTACCAAAAATTGTGTTATTATAATTGCTTTAAGACTTTTATGGGTTAAAAGAAATAAACTATTAGGGGCGCCTAGGTGGCATAGTTGGTTAAACATCAGAGTCTTGATTTCAGCTCAGGTTCTGATCTCAGGGTCCTGAGATCGTGCCCCACGCTGGGCTCCATGCTCTATACGGAGTCTTCTTAAGACCCTTTTTTCCCCCACTTTCCTCCCCACACTTCTTTCTCTCTCTCAAATAAATAGATATTTAAAAAAAATTAAGAAACTAAATAAAATAAATAAAATATTAATGCTAATTTGAACTACGTGGGAGTGAAATTTTAGTATCTAGATATGTTTTAAGCCATATTTTCTTTGTGATATCTAATTTTATTTAATTTTGTTCATTGCACATGACTTGATGATTAAAGCTTAGTGAAAACTGGTTAGATATTTTTTGTAACTTTTATAATACTCAACCTTTGCTAATGTTCCATGAATGCTTGGAAAAAAAACAACAACTTTCTTTTTGTTGCTCACAGGAATCTACTTAAACATACTACATCAAATTATAGTCCAAATATTCTATACTATAGAAAATTTATCATCTATTTTATCTAAAACTTTTTTTAAAGATTTATTTATTTACTTCAGAGAGAAAGCAAGAATGGGAACACAAGCAGGGCGAGTGGGAGAGGGAGAAGCAGGCTTCCCGCCGAGCAGAGAGCCCGATGATGCGGGGCTCTATCCCAGAACCCTGGAACCAACACCTGAACCGAAGGCAGGCGCTTAAGGACTGAGGCACCCAGGCGCCCCCATCTAAAACTTTTGTATTAAGCTTTGGTACTATGGCAAAATGTTCTTGTAATTTTGTCTTTTTGTTTTGTTTTTTGTATTTCAAAAATGCATTATTAGGTGACAAGTCTACTACTGAAATAACTTCCTTATAAATTTTCTTTTACCTTTATGTTTTTATCCATCCATTTGCTTAAATTATATTTTGAAAGATGTTAATAACTTATTCAGTATATTCCTCGTGTTTCATATTTTATATTCATTTTTCCTATCCTAATTTTTAAAAAATTTTTATTTAAATTCAATTACCCAACATACAGTATTCATTAGTTTAGGATGTATGGTTCAGTAATTTATCAGTTGCATATAACACCCAGTGCTTATCACATCACATGCTTTCCTTAATCCCCATCACCCAATTATCCCATCCCCTCACCCACCTCCCCTCCAGCAACCCTCAGTTTGTTTCCTATAGTGAAGAGTTTCTCATGGTTTTTCTCCCTCTGATGACTTCCTCTTCAGTTTTCCCTTCTTTACCCTATGATCCTTTGTGCTGTTTCTTATATTCCACATGAGTGAAACCATATGATAATTGTCTTTCCCTGATTGACTTATTTTGCTCAGCATAATAACCTTCAGTTCCATTCATGTCGATGTAAATGATAAGTATTCATTCTTTCTGAAGACTGAGTAATATTTCATTGTATATAATATATACCACATCTTCTTTATCCATTCATCTGTCAACAGACATCTCAGCTCTTTCCACAGTTTGCCTATTGTGGACATTGCTACTATGAACATTGGGGTGCAGGTACCCCTTTGGATCACTACATTTGTATCTTTGGTCCCAAAACCAGACAAAGACCCCATCAAAAAGGAGAACTACCTATCAATTTCCCTGATGAACATGGATGCCAAAACGCTCACCAAGATACTAGCCAATAGGATGCAACAGTACAATAAAAGGATTATTCACCACGACCAAGTGCGATTTATTCCTAGGCTGCAAGAGTGGTTCAACATTTGCAACTCAATCATGTGATACATCACATTAATTAAAGAAAAGACAAGAATCATATGATCCTCTCAATTGATGCAGAAAAAGCATTTGACAAAGTACAACATCCATATTAATAAAGGAAAGACAAGAACTATATGAACCTCTCAATAGACACAGAAAAAGCATTTGACAAAATATAGCATCCTTTCTTGATTAAAACTATCCACAGTGGAGGGATAGAGGGAACATAACTCAGTATCACAAAAGCCATCTATGAAAAGCCCACAGCAAATATCATTCTAAATGGTGAAAAACTGAGAGATTTTTCCCCTAAGATTAGGAACACAACAAGGATGCCCACTCTCACAACTGTTGTTCAACACAGTACGAGAAGTCCTAGCCTCAGCAATCAAACAACAAAAAGAAATAAAATGCATTTGAACTGACAAAGAATAAATCAATCTCTCACTCTTAGAAGATGACATGATACTTTAAGTGGAAAACCCAAACGAGTCCGCAGCAAAATTGCTAGAACTCATACAGTAATTCAGCAATGTGGCAGGATATAAAATCAATGCATAGAAATATATACTAACAATGAGACAGAAGAAAGAGAAATTAAGGAATTGATCCCATTTACAACTGTACCAAAAATCGTAAGATACCTAGGTATAAACCTAACCAAAAAGGTAAGGATCTGTACTCAAAAAACTACAGAACACTTATGAAAGAAATTGAGGAAGATATGAAGAAATGGAAAAACATTCCATGTTCATGGATTGGAAGAAGAAATATCGTTAAAATGTCTATGCTATCCAGAGCAATCCACACATTCAATATGTCCCAATGTTTTAAATGTTTTTTGTAAGCACATATAAAATTTAGTTTTAATTTTTATAGCAGTCTTATATACTCCAGATTTTAATAGATGAGTTTAATTCATTTGTAATTATTATAATTGCTGATATATCAAAATTTACCTTACTTTTGTTTTCTGTTTACTGATTTTTTTTCCTATTTGTCTTCTGTTGATTTGGTATTATTTATCCCCTCCTTCTCTTTTATCCTTCTATTCTGTATTATATCAGAAGCTATAAATTTCATTTCCATCTATATAAGAAGCTATAAATTTCATTTCCACAAATTTCATTACCATCTATATAAGTGGTTACCCTAATTTTTTAGCATGTATATTTTACCATATATTTTCAAAGTTTAAACATGGCTACTTTCTACAAAAAAGGGGGGAAGCAAAACCTCATTCTTCTCAAATTGCTATTAATTATTGTACTGGGAATGCTTGTCTGTCTGTCCTTCTCTTTCTTTAATTCTAAGCTTATTTCATTGTTGTTGTAAAACATAAAACCCACTGCCTCTGGTTAACACTGCTCCTGCTGTGGGCTCTGCATCTCCATCTGTAGAGAAAAAGGAGATGCCAAAGCTTTGCATCTCTGGCAATTCTTCTATTACCTTTCCTTTCCTCATGGCCCGTAGCCTCACTAGCTTGAGCTACCTTATAGTCTGTCAGGACTAATCATGTCCTTTATTTCTGCTTACTTCAGTTCCCAAAGGACGACTGCCATCTCTCATCACCTAGAATCCCATCCTTATAATAGGTGCCATGCACCCTTATGATAACTCCATCTGCAACTTTATCCCAACTCCCAAGAATCTTCCATTGTTCCTGAAACAGGGATTTCAATCTCCTTTAGTCTTAGTAACTTCTCTGAGCATTCCCCTCACCTTCTTGTTTTACATGAAATCTGATAGTTTTCTAACCACACTGGTTTCCTTGCAGTTCTCTCAGGTGCTGTTTTTTCTCCTATAGCTTTCACAGAATCAACTCTGGAAATGTGGTCAGTATTTCTCATTGTTACTTCCAGACCATTCTCTCTCCCTATTCCATTTACAAATAAAAATTAAAAAAAAATTTTAAGACTTGTATAAATATCTTCATCAGTCTTTATTCTTTTTGTAATTATCTAGAGACTCAGTATTTTCTTTCATTTTTTGATTTAGCTCCATGATAGCTCCCACATTTCTCATGTCAGTATTTATCATGACTTTAATAAACACATGGAAAGTTCTTCAAATATGGCCTCTGAGTTTCTTAACCTTCTCTACTCAGATTATCTTGATCTATCTCTACCTCAATTGTATACTCCCAGAGTTAAGATGATAAATTCTTCTATTATGAGCAACTGAAACTTCTCCATGATCTCAATGGCAATAATTATTCCCTGACAATCTCTGGTTTTTCCAGTTTGTTCTCTAGAAGCCAAGTGCAACAACTTTTCTTCATTGCTAGGAACTAGAACCCTTTTCCCTAATTTTCACTGTACCCTACCATCTTCATGTGTCATTATTGTTTCTGGTCCATGGTCCACTATTAAAACCACTTTATGCTTATTTCTTGGTAATCTGATCAAGTCTCATGACTTTGATACTATCTATATACTGATGACTTCCAAAAATATATCTCCATCCCAAAGATCATGAGCTCCAGATTTGTTTTTCCAACTATTTCCTGGTCATTTCCCATCTGGATTTCAGATAGTTTAACATGTCCCAATCTGAATTTCTAGTTGACTCTTTCAAATCTGATTCCCTTTCAACTTTTCTAGCTCAGTGAATGGCAATCTTCACCTTCAGTTGCTGAGATCAAAATCTTGAAATCATCTCTGACACATTTTTCTCTCCCAATCCACAACAAATTTACAGCAAATCCTGTTGACTCTGATTGCAAAGTATATACGCAGTCCTATCTCATAACTCTCACTGTTGTCATCATAATCAGTGCTATCAATATTATTTAATAGCCTTCGACCTCAGGAATCAGCAAACTACTGCCTGCAAGCTGAATTATTTGTTCATATCATTTGCACATGAGTTGTTTATCTTTTAGTCATTGTTAGGTAGGCAATAGTCAAATATTCTGGTTACTAATACTTTACCAATAATTTTTCTACTATATATCTTGCAACAATTATCTCCTAAACTTCAGCTTGCTTTTTAACACTATCTATGGTGTTATTTGTATGTAATTCTTCACATTAAAAAAAAATTACCAGCTAACTAAATTTTAAGTTCCCTGAAGGCATAGGTCTTGCCTCATACAACTTTAATATCCTACTTTGACTAACATATCATGAGTGATCAATCAACATTTGTTGATTGATTTAAAATATTGCGTTTCACTTGAGTTTCAACACATAGCACACAGGTAACAAAGAAATAAGATTCAGCAGTCTACACTAGCACTGACCTGTACCCTATCAGCAGTCAGAAATGAGCTTCGGAGGATAAGCTGGTTTCTCATGTTCCACTGTGTCAGAACTCAGGTACACAGGGCAAGAAGTAGGAAGCAGCGTATAAATGCACAGAGGATTCCAGACAGAATCTTAAAGTAGTAAATGCACTTTCAAAAATGAAAAGGTTTACTTCAAGGTCCTGGTTCCTTACACTGTTAGAAATATTATTCAGGAAAAGTCTTTTAAAGAAGCTCTGTTCACATAGTACACAATTTCATACACACAGGACAGTCAGCCTACTAGGGACTAGTTTTGTATTCTATAATTCATTTGCCACCTTCAACTGTTAGCTTATATGTATGTTTATGTAAGCCTATATTTTACATTTATTACCAGATCAAATAATATATATGCAGCACCAAGAGAAAGTATTCCAACTGCCCCTGCAACAATATAATTCACTCCAAATTTAAAGAATGGGAGAGATGCCTGCTTAGCCAATGCATTTATCTCTCTCTCTCTCCCTCTCTCAAAAGAAGTAACGACCTTGGAAGTTCACCAAGTTCATAAGCCTGCAAATGAGTTCTACGGTTATAAGGAGAATCAGGAGGGATAACATCCCAGCAAAATAAATCTGAGGGAAGAAGACAGGGAAAGGTGTACAATGCTCTAAAAACTATATATGCACTAACATGAGATTCACACAAGGTTTTTATGAATAAGCTTCGGTTGGCTACTATATCTGTGTAGTCTGGTTAGAAAGATTAAAAATGGTTTCTGACTATCATTAAGCCCAGTGAAAAACTATCATTTTACACAAAAAGAGAAAATATAAGAGATTACTCCGGGAGTGGCAAATACACACAAAAAAGACAGAAATTGGCATTAGAAGAGAAGTACTTGAGGAGAAAGATGGAGAAAGAGGAAGAGAGGTGCACAGAGAGAGGAGTTAGAGATAGTCGGTTCTGAAATGAAAGCTAGGAGAAAGTAATAGACTGATACCAACTGATCTATATACTCAGGGTATTACTGTACCTTACTTACTGCACTGTGAAATATGCGCTGCTGTTCCTAAACATGTCTGATTATAAGAATTCCCTGGAAAGCTTTTATAAAATAGTGATTCTCCAGATCTATCCCCCCTACCTCTGAACTTCACTTTTTGCTTCAGGATGGCACTTGGACATCTTTTTTACATGTATATATGTGTGTATGTATGTATTTTTAAAATTGCTTGTCTGTTTATCCATATGTGTGCATGCACATTTATATCAAATATTAAATATGTATATGTATTTTTAAATTTGCTTGTCTGTTTATATATATTAAATGTGTGTGTTTGTATATATACATAATGTTTAATACATATATATACACATAAATAATGTTAGGTATGTCTGTGTGTGTATGCATGTATGTATGTACAGGAAATGAACCTGATTTCCAGACAGTAACTCATACTAATTTTGTTGGGCCATGAAAGAATGAGTGGAGAGGGATCTCTGTCCTTCTATCTACCTCAAGCTTTCCCTTCACAAGAAAAACACTGGTTACGTTAAATGAGGTTTCAGGTGTGATACTAAAATATACAATTCATGGAAGAAGCCCTCCCTCCTGCCAAGGTGATAAAAAAAGATACACTATAGAGCTCTATCAGGAAGATACAGCAACTTGCTGCTTTCTCTCTTCCCTTTACTGAGATTATTTTTAATTCTTCAATTATTTGTTTCTTATAACCAACTTGTGATGTTGGGACTTACTCAATGAAATGTTCCTAATAATTTCTCACAAAGTAGTTAACTTACAGTTTTTTCAAGTTTCAGTGGTGACTCCAACCATAAAATAGGGAAAATAATGCTTACTTACCTTGTAGTTTAGGAAGAGCAAAGAGAAATAATGTACATGTATGATTTCACTTATAAACTAGTATACCACATTATTTATATAGTTAGCTAAAGGTAAATTGTGCTTTGACTGCCAGGTTAGATTTCTAACATTGCCTGATACTTTTTTATCATCCTTGTAAAACAAATCATGGTGGTATATGGTTTCTGGGTCCAGCCCACATTTCCAGACTAACATGGGCTTAGAATTTCGATTAATCATTTTTTCAAATTTTTCTGTTTTTTTTCCCACCTGCTTATAAAGAGAAAACTAGCTCAATCTGTACTATTGAAAATTATTTGTGAAATGCATCATCAGTCATTAGAATAATATAATCTTATAGTTGGAGACTTCAGTTTACTGATTCACAGTGAAAGAGATAAAAAAAGAAACTAACTACATATTTTGAAAATAATTTCAAAGGATTCAACAAAGATATCTCACTTATTTTATAGCTATATAATCTTGGAATAGTTACTTAACATTGTTAGGCTTTATTTTATTCATGTCTAAAACAATTATAATGATTATTCCTACCATATTTTAATTGTTATAAAGATTAAATGTCATATTTTACATTGAACAAATAGTATAATTCCTGACATCTGTTAAGTGATATGTAAAAGTTAACTACGTCGATTAACCATATACTCAAAAAGGATAGAAATTTATACCCTAATAAAACTTTCTTGAGTCCCCTAATTTCTCCCACAATTCTTGTTTCATTATTTAATTTATACATATAAAATTTATTTTAAAACATCCATTTTAATTACTGCAAAAATAACAGAAAGGTGAGAGGTTTTTCTGAAGGCCATAATCCTTAATATAAAGTGCAGTATTACAATATAAATATTACATGTTATGAATAAATTAAATGTATCAGTAAAATATACTCTATTAAAACACAAATATAAAAATGTGTTAACTAATTTTTTAATGATTTCTCCAATAAAATGATGATACTTATTAGAGGGTTTAGGAACAACATTAACATGTCATTAAAAGAAATTTTCACACCCACATGTAAAAATGAAACACCAATTCTTTTTTTTTTTTGTATCTCAACTTGTTTTAATGACTAAACAAAACCCCCAAATCCAGATATCATTTTGGCAGACATGTAGGTCTTAGCTGTTACTTAGAAAAATGTGTGGTAATTGCTAGAACTAATACATGAATTTGGCAAAGTCGCAGGACATAAAACCAATATATAGAAATCTGCTGTATTTCTATATGCCAATAATGAAGCAGCAGAAAAAGAAATCAAGGAATCAATCCCATTTACAATTGCACCAAAAACCATAAGATATCTAGGAATAAACCCAACCAAAGAGGTAAAAGATCTATACTCTAAAAACTATAGAAAACTATAGAACAATAAAATAAGACACAAAGAAATGGAAAAACATTCCATGCTCATGGGCTGGAAAAACAAACATTGTTAAATGTCTATCTCACAAAAAGCAACCCATGGATTTAATGCAATTGCTATCAAAATACCTTGAGATGGGATCAGGAAGGAGTCAAATCATAAGAGACTCTTATCTCACAAAACAAACTGAGGGTTACTGGGGGAGGAGGGTAGGGATAGTGTGGATGGGTTATGGATATTGGGGAGGGTTTGTTCTATGGTGAGTGCTGTGAAAGGTGTAAGCCTGATGATTCACAGACCTGTACCCCTGGGGAAAATAATAATAAAAAAAAATACCATGAGTATTTTTCACAGAGCTAAAACAAACAATCCTAAAATTTATATGGAACCACAAAAGACCCCGAGTAGCCAAACCAATCCTGAAAAAGAAAAGAAAAGCTGGAGGCATCATGATTTCAGACTTCAAGGTATATTACAAACCTATAGTCATCAAGACAATATGGTACTGGCACAAAAACAGACATATAAATAAAAGGAACATATCAGAAAATCCAAAAATGGACTCACAACTATACAGCCAACTTCAACAAAGAAGGAAAGAATATCCAATGGAAAAAAAGATGGTTTCTTCAACAAATGGTGGTGGGAAAACCAGACAACTTTCAGAAGAATGAAATGAACCACTTACGTAAACCATACACAAAAATAAATGCAAAATAAATGAAAGACCTAAATGTGAGATAGGAAACCATTAAAAATGAACTATTGGGACTTCATCAACATAAAAAGTTTCTGCACAGTGAAGAAAACAATCAACAAAACTAAAAGGCAACCTACAGAATGGGAGAAGATATTTGAAAATGACATATCTGATAAAGGATTAGTATCCAAAATATGAAAAGAACTTATACAACTGAACCCCCCAAAACAATCCAATTAAGAAATGGGCAGAAAACATGAACAGACATTTCTACAAAGAAGACACCCAGATGGCAAACAGACACATGAAAAATGCTCAACATCTCTCATTATCAGGGAAATACAAATCAAAACCATGATGAGATACTGCCTCACACTTGTCAGAATGGTTTAACAATGCTGTAAACAACAGATGTTGGTGAGGAGTCAGAGAAAAGAGAACCCTCTTACACATTTGGTAGGAATGCAAACTGGTGCAGTCACTCTGAGGGGAGCTGCACGCGGGTTCCTCAAAAAGTAAAAAACAGAACTACCGTATGATCCAGCACTTATACTACTAGGCATTTATCCGAAGGATAGAAAAATAAAAATTTGAAGGTATACGTGCAACCTGATGTTTACAACAGAATTATCAACAATAGCCAAACTATGGAAAGAGCCCAAATGTCCACTAAGTGATGAATGGACAACGAAGATGTGAAATATATGTATAATGTTACTCAGCCATTAAAAAAATGAAATCTTGCTATTTGCAATGAAGTGGATGGAGCTAGAGTGTATCAGGCTAAGCAAACTAAGTCAGTCAGAGGAAGACAAAAACCATATGATTTTACTCATATGTAGAATTTAGAAAACGAAATAGATGAACATATGGAAAGGGGAAAAAAGAGAGAGAGGGAAGCAAACCATAAGAGACTCAATGATAGAGAACAAACTCAGGGCTGATGGAGGGATATGGCTGGGGGATGGACTAAATGGGTGATAGGTATTAGGAGAGCACTTGTTATTTGAACACTGGGTGTGGTAAGTAAGTGATGAATCACTGAGTCTACTCCTGAAACCAGTTATATTAAGTAACTAGAATTTAAATAAAAACTTGGAAGAAAAAAAAACTATACTTTGAGGTAGAAAAAAAAAGAAAGAAAAATGTGTGGTGATGCAATTCCACAGATTGATGACAAGTACCACATAGACATAATAGGTACAACAGATTTTGACAAATAGAAAAATTAATAGAAAACTTACATTAGTCTAATATAATTGTGGTGTGTGCAAAAAGAGCAATCTCCTAGGGTGAAAACACATGACCAACCTTATTAAAAACTTACCAAAGTTTAGAAATTTTAATTGATGTTGAATTTCCATAAATGTACAAACATCTAGACTTAATTTTGTATGATCTTTGCAAGACTTCACTTACTTTTTTTTATTTCTTTGTTTTCTGTATAACACATCTCTTTAAAAAAAGACATTTTGAAAGACCATATTTTAGAGAATATGACATAGAAAATGACACTAGAAAACATTAGACTTTCCATTACTTCCACTATAAAAAATTAAGAATTTTGCCTAACACTGAAACCAAAAAGAGGATTTTACTTTTGAGAAAAAGTTAAATAATATTAGTAGACTAATGCTCAGGCTTCAACAACGAGAAGAGGTTGGACACAATTTTCAACATAGTTTTAAAGATACCTAAAGGCTTTCGAAGCAATGAAGAATTGATGAACTCAAACATTGTACGTAGAAGGGACTTTCTGAAGTAAGATGACAATCTCCTGCCATTTTGGTGTTTGGGGTTTTTTTTTTTATTTGTTTCTTTTGTTTTGTTTTTGCTTATTTGCCAATTCTGTGCATGAACTGAAGATCAGTCTTATTTCTTTTTTTTTAGAAAGAATCTGCTGGGTGAAAAAATAACCAGCAGAACTTTATCCCTTATGAATTGTTGGTGGGTGAACTGCAAACTTACAAGAATTCAAATGCAAAGGATGGTTTTCCTGCTAGATATTTTCCAAATGTGGGCCTCAGAGGCTAGAGTGCCAGGAAAAACCATCTAGAAGGCAAAGGAAATTATCCTGTACTCTTATAAAGGATGCAAAGCAAAGGTACATGTCAAATCCATCACCAGTATCATTTTTCAAACACTTGACATCTTTTTAAATACACGTGGCAGGATGTTGGGGAATGGGCTGAAACATCTGAAGGGCAAAGTCTGAAATATAGTATTTCAGGGCTGAGAAAATGAAGAGCCAATATGCAATCAGAGGACCTGGAGAATTATGTCCTAGACAGGAGCTGAGCAAAGGGAGACTGAATCATAATTCAGCTAAGCTCCTATCAAGTTTAAATTTAATTGGATTAGAATGATCAATCCCTTATCAGCTGCCTAAAAAGAGAGGAGAAATCTTTTTTGTGTGTGAAAAATAACTTCTTGACACATTACCCATCAGAAACCCAACAATTACTAGACAGGTAACAAGGCAATAATATATGGCTGGTAATTAACAGAAACAGTAGGTAATAGATGGATATCTGCAGTTTTCCCACATACTGCATTTAACAGAAAATAACTATAATTAATATGTCAAGGAAAAAAGTTTTAAATGGATAAATGGAGGAAAAAATGGAGAACATCTCCAAAGGACAAGAATATGTAAAACAGAATAAAAAAGACACTCTGTAATTAAACTTTGTAAAATCTGATATTGAAGTATTCAATCTTTCAGTTAAATTACAGATTGGATTGAACAGAACAACATTATTAAACTCAAATATAGATCAATAGAAAATATACAAACTGAAATACCAAGATTAAAAAGATTGGTTGAAACAGAACATAGTACAAGGAATATCTGAACAAAATTCAAATTTAGTCTAAACTTAATTGATGGCTAATAAGGAAAATACAGACAAAATAAGGTAAAAGAAATATTTGAAGAGAGAATGGGCATTTTCTAAAACTGCTAAAAGACATCAATCTACATACTTAAGATCTCAGCAAAACAAAACATGAAAAACATACAGACAGGAAAGAAAGAAAAGAAGGGAAGGGAAGAAAGGAAAGAAGGGAAGGGAAGGAAGAGAGAGAAAGTAAACAAAGTCACATAAGTATATCATAGCAAAACTGCAAAAAAAAGAGTAAAATTAAAACAAAAAAAATAGGATAGCCCATAGGAACAGTGGGCGGAGTGTTGGCATTAGAAGTGTCACCCTCAAAGGTATACTCAAAGGTACAGCAATAAAACTGACACCTGAGTTCCTAAAGAAGTGAAGAAAATCAGAAGACACAATGAAATGGTCTCCTAAAAATACCAGAGTCAGGGGAGGAGATGAGTCTGAATTCTACACCCATATAACCATGAACAGTAAAATTCTATACTCATGTGCAATATTCTTAAAAATAGGATAAAACGTAAATTATTTTTAGGCAAGGATTGAGATAAATTTTTAGCCATAGTCATGAATGCATTAATAGATAGGTACATGACAGATAGACAGACAGAGGGATAGACAGATAAAAGCAGAGAAGGAAAATGACCCTAAGGGAAATGAGAAAATTAATGGAAGACTAATTAATACAAGCAATGGTAAAAATGTAAACAAACATAAATTAACACTTATCATACAAAGTAGTCATTGTAATGTCTTCTGGAATCCTGCTTATGTATAGAACTAAATTAATACAACATAACACTGGGAATTAAAGGTTAAAAGAAGTTTCAGGCTTTTAATGTTCTATCAGGAACAAGAAAATGGTAAAATAATAATTTGTGTTAGACCATAATTTGACAAGAATGGAAGTTGTAATCTCTAGGGTAGCCACTAAAAGAAAACTAAATCAATGTACAAATAGAAGGCAAAATAGGGTAAAAGGGAAATAATGGGATAATATAAATACCTGCTTAATTTTTAAAGAGAAAGAACAAAAATAAATGTAATACCAGAATACAGGTATGTCCTTTTGTATAGGTATATAATATATATTCCTAAATAAATCAGTATTACACTAAAATTAAGTAGACTACCCACTCTACATAAAAGCCCAAGGAAGTTGGGAGAATACAACAGAAAAGATCTAAAAAATGCGTGTTCCTTAGAAAAGATATATCCTAAAATAAGGACACAGGATGAAAAAATGATGGGAAAAGATATACAAAGTAAAACTAAGCATACTAAAGCTGATATATCTATACTGTTATTGAGCAAGATGTCTTTAAAGCAAGATGATTTGATGCAGATAGGCATTACACATGATAAAAGAAGTCATTCAACAGGAAAATGTAGCAATTACAAATTTATATGCATGTTAACATAATTTCCAATATGAAACAAGGATTGATAGAACTAAAAGGATAATTAGACAAATTTCAATCAAACTGAAAGACTTGAACACACTCTTTCAATAACTGTAGGATAAAAATAATCTGATAACAGAATTAACAAACTTTACTGAATTGAGATTTATAGAAAGCTGCCACCAACACAAACAATTTATATTATCTTCAAAAGGCATATGAACCATCTCTTGATCTAAAAAACAGTTTGTTCTCTCCCTAAATTGGATACCAGCTAGTAATTCATAAGAAAAAGCTAACTAGACAAATTCAACAGTATTGAAAGTAAACAGTATACTTTAAAATGATCGGTATGTAATAGAAGAAATGAAAACAGAAATTTGATAATATTTGAAAGGAAATAAAATAAATATATTGCAGATAAAAACTTGTGGAATGTAGATTAAGGAAAAAAGTGCTCAGTGGGTGTTTACACACTAAATAGGTATTAGCAAAAAATCAAGAATTTAAGCTTCTATCTCAAGAACTTAGAAAAAATAACTGTAAATGAAAACTAAGGAATAGGGGTGCCTGGGTGGCTCAGTCATTAAGCAGCTGGTTTGGCTCAGCTCAGGGCATAATCCCAGCATCCTGGGATGGAGCCCCACACCCCACTCCTTGCTCAGCAGGGAGCCTGTCCCCCCCTTCAGCTCCTGTCCATGTTTGTGTTCCCTCTCTCACTCTCTCTGTCATAAATAAAATCTTTAAAAAAAAGAAGAAAACTAAGGAATGTATAAGAAAAAATAATAAAAATAATTGAAGTAACAAAATGGAGAATATATAGTACAAAAAATTAAAATGCAAAGTTAGTTACTTGAGTGCTAAAAAATTGATAACTCAAATACTGACCAAGAGGAAAGAAGGAAAACAATTATAACTCTCAGAAATTAAAAAAGGAGAGAATCACTACAAATCCTAGAGACATGAAAAAAATAAGATGATAGTATGAAAAATGTTATATCAATAAGTTAAACAATTTAATTATACAAGTTTTTCTTTAATACTACTTAATGAAGCTGAGAGAACACATAATCTATTAAAAAAACTGAACTTCTTATTACAAAGAAAACTCCAAGCCCACATGCTATAGTAAAGGAAGTTACACAACTGTTAAAATTCTTTTGAAAGTATTAAAAAAGAGTACATTAAATATTTTATGAAGCTAGCAAAACCTTGCTTCTACAGTATGAAAGTATCAAAGAACAGAATTTGCAGGCCACCATTTCTCACAAACATTTGATGAAAAAAAATTTTTTTAAAGACTTATTTGAGAGGGAGAGATAAAGAGAGAGCAGGGAGGAGGGGCAAGGGAAAGGGAGAGAATCTTCTGCAGACTCCCTGAAATCAAGAGCTGGATGCTCAACTGACTGAGCCACCCAGGCGCACCACCGATGCAAAAATTCTTAATAAATATTAGAAAATAATTAAGCTAATGAAAGTTACCTTATTAAATATTAACAAATCAAATCTAGGATATATTAAATATGTAACATATAAAGATCAAGGTAGGGTTTATTACAGAAATGCCAGGTAAACTTAAATATTTGAAAATCTATGCAATTCACTACATTAATAGGAAAATAAATCATATGGTCATATGATAGGTGCAGGAGAAACATTTGGTAAAATTCAAAGTTATTTATGATTTTTTTTTTTAAGAGAGGGATTCAGGGCAGAGTACCAGAGGGAGAGGCAGAGAGAATCTTGAGCAGGCTCCAAGTCCAGAGTGAGCCAGAGGTAGGTCTCCATCTCACAACCCTGACATCGGGAAATGAGCCAAAATCAAGATGCCTGGGGCTCCTGGGTGGTTCAGTCAGTTAAGTGTCTGCCTTTGGCTCAGGTCATGACCCCAGGACCCTGGAATGGAGCCCTGCATCAAGCCCCGTATCAGGTCCCTGCTTGGCGGGGAGCCTGCTTCTCCCTCTCCCTCTGCCTGCTTGCTCCCACTGCTTGTGCTCTCTCTCTCTGTCAAATGAATAAATCAAATCTTAAAAAAAAAAAAAAGTCAGACGTTTAACCAAAAAGCCACCTGGGCATCCCTGTTTATGATTTTTATCATAAAGCTAGGAAAAAGAATGAAATTTCCTTAATGTGATAAAGAAGATTTTTGTGTGTGGTGGTTTTAAAACATGTCCACAAATTCTTTCTTCTTAATACTTAAGTATTAAGTATTCTTCTTAATACTTCTCTTTTTAAAAGATTTTTTTAACTTTAATAAAAATCCTGGTGCTTATAAATTGTTAAGCACAATATAGCAACCTTTTAGAGATTCAGGGTCATGGGCTATCATAGGCAAACCTTTAGAAACTTCTGATTGATGCAACCAATGATCTTATTCAAATTTACTTGTAGACATATGTGTGCTAGAGTGTATATTTAATTCTGCACAATTCTATTGAACAGTTTCCTACATCTATAAACACAGCTAAACAATTCCATCACCACAAGGATCCCTCCTGTTGCCCTTTTATAACTTCTAAAAGTTTGTCTTTTCTATGTATAAATGGAATAATATAGTATATGACCTTTGGCATTGGCTTTTTTCATTCAGATTAATTCTCTGGAGATTCATCCAAGTTGTTGGTTGTATCAGTAGTTGACTTCCTTTTATTGCTGTGTAATATTCCATGGTATGGATTACCTCAGTCTATTTAACTATCCACCTATTGAATGACATCTGGGCTTTTTCTGTGTTTTAGCTACCATTAATAAAGCTTCTATGAAACTAGTGTACTGGTTTTTGTCTGGTTTTAATTTCTCTGAGTGCAACTGCTGTCATCTAGGACAGTTAGATACTTAGTTTCTTTTTTTTTTTTTTTAAGTGAATGAATGAATGAAGAAAGCAAGCAAACAAGCAAGCAAGCTAAATTGTTTTTTAGAGTAGCCACCTAAAATCTGTGATTGATCAAGTTTCTACATATCGTTGCCAGTATTTAATGTTGTCACTATTTTTTCTATTTTAGTCATTCTGTAAAGTGTATAGTGATAACTTAGTGTTGTTAAATATTCATTCCTTTGTTGGCTTGTAGTATTGATGTACACATATGCCATCTATATATCCCCTTCAGTGAAATG
This sequence comes from Ailurus styani, assembly GCA_002007465.1. Classification (NCBI taxonomy): domain Eukaryota; kingdom Metazoa; phylum Chordata; class Mammalia; order Carnivora; family Ailuridae; genus Ailurus; species Ailurus styani. Next base: position 619,491 of record LNAC01000245.1, read on the forward strand.
TCTCTTCATATTACTTACTTAGTTTATAAACAGATTAGTGTGGAGGGTTTTTTTTTGTTTTTTGTTTTTTTGTTTTTAGTTTTACTGTTGAGTTTTAAGAGTTCTTTATATATTCTAGATACAAGTCTCTTGACAGATATGTGTTCGCAAATATGCTCTCCCATTCTGTAACTTGAACTTTCATCCTCTTCACATGAGTTAAGCCAAACAAAACAAAACAAAACAAAACCCCACAAAACACAAATGTTCAATTTTGAGGATGTTTGATTTTTTATTTTTTTTCCTTTTATAGGTTATTTTTTTGTGTGTTAATTCTGAGAATACTCAGCTGATGGTGCTGTTCAGGTCAACTGTGCCCTTACAGATTTTCTGCATGGTGGAGCAGTGGTGAAGTCTCCAACTATTATGGTGGATTTGTCCATTTCTCCTTGCAGTTCTATCAGTCTTTCTCCGTGTCCTTTGATGTTCTATTGTTAGGTGCATACACAAGAATTGTTATGGCTTTTTGGAGAGTTGATCCCATTAGCATTATAAATGTCCTTCTTTATCTCTCACGATTTTCCTTATTCTGTGTCAGCCTTGTCTGAAATTAATATGATTACTTTAGCTTTCTTTTAATTAGAGTTAGCATAGTATACTCTTCTCCAATCTTTTACTTTTATCTCTATATTTAAAATGAGTTTATATAAACAACAATATTTTTGGGGTGTGTTTTTTAATCCTCTTTGAAAATTTCTATTCTCTTAATTTGTGCATCTTGACCATTTACATTTAAAGTAATTATGAATCTAGTTCATTAGTATCTACCATGTTTGTAAATTCTTCTATTCATTGCATTTGATCTTAGTTTTTTTTTTTAAAGATTTTATTTATTTATTTGAGAGAGAGAGAGAGTGAGAGAGAGCATGAGAGAGGAGAAGGTCAGAAGGAGAAGCAGACTCCCCAAAGAGCTGGGAGCCCGATGTGGAACTCGATCCCAGGACTCCGGGATCATAACCTGAGCCGAAGGCAGTCACTTAACCAACTGAGCCACCCAGGTGCCCTTAGTTTATTTTTTAATCTTCCCCTATTTTTCTGTCTGCTCTGGTTTTAATTGGGCATTTTATATTATTCCATTTTCTCTCATCTCTTATCATATCAATTACATGTCTTTTAAGTTATTTTTAATGGTTACTCTATAGTTTGTAGAACACATTTACAGCTAATCTAAGTTCACTTTCAAATAGTACTATACTGTTTCACAGGTAGTATATATACTTTGTAACAGAATATTCTTTCTGAATATTCAGAATAATTCTTTCTTCGTGTACTGTACAATATTGCTGTCATTCATTACACTTCTTTATATGCTATCATCACTCAATAGTCATTCAAAATGCTGTCACTATTATTGCTTTGAACAAAAGGTTATCTACTAGATCAATTAAGAATCAGAAAAATAACAGATTATTGTATTTTCATTTCTTTCTTTTCTAGGCGTTTCTCATTTCTTTATGTATATCTGAGCTTCTGACCTATATCACTGCCCTCCTCTCTGAAGAAGATTTTTCAACATTTCTTGCAATGCGGGTCTGCTGATGACAAATTCCCTAAGTTTATAATTGTCTGAAAAAGTACTCCTTCTTCACTTCCCCCCCCTTTTTTTTTCTTTTTTAAAAAGGGGGCAGAAACTGTAACTTTGTTTTTATTGTGGTAAAATAATGCAAAACCTAAAATTTAGCATCTTAACCATTTTGAAAGGTACAATTCAGTAGTCTTAAACATTTGCACATAATTATGAAACAGATCTCCAGAACTTTTTCATATTACAACTCCAAAGCTCTATACTCATTACACAACAGATTGCCTACCTACCCCCAACCCTGTTCCTTTCAATACCTTAGTAACCACCATTCTACTTTGTCTCTCTATGAATTTGGTTACTTTAGATACCTCATGTAAGTGGAGTCACACAGCATTTGTCTTTTTTGTGACTGGCCTATTTCACTTAGTGTAATGTCTTCGAGGTTCATGCATGTTGTAACATGTGACAGGATTTCCTTCATTTTCAAGACCAAATATCATCCTATTGTATTCATATACTACAATTTTTATCTATTTATACGTTAGTAGCCACTTCCATTACTTCCACCTCTTGGCCACTGTGAATAATGTTGCTGTGAACATGGGTATGCAGATATATCTTTGAGACCCTGCTTTCAGTTCTTTTAGACATATACCTAGAAGTGGAATTGCTATTTATATGGTAGTTCTATTTTTAATTTCTGAAGAAATTCCATACTATTTTCCATAGTAGTTATACCATTTTACAATTCCACCGAAAGTGTACAAATATTCCAATTTCACCCCATGACTCACCAATATTTGTTAGGGTTTTGGTGTTGTTGTTGCTTTAATAGTAGCCACCCTAGTGAGTGTGTCTCCTTCACTTTTAAAGGATAATTTCACTTGGCTTCCTGTGTAAGAAATTCTCTTTCTTTTCCCTCTGGTATCCCCATGACATGTATGTCACATCTTTCATAGTTATCTGTTCCTGGCTATTCTGTTTCATTTTGTTCATTTCTCTTTTCATTCAATTCAGTAATGCTTATTGGCATATCTTCAAATTCAGAGATCTTTCCCTTCGTCATGTGCAGCATTCTGAAGAGCCCATCAAAGTCACTCTCTGTTCAGTTACATTTTTTTTTAGCATTTCCTTTCAGTCCATTCTTACGGTTTTCATCTCTCTGCTTATATTATCCATCTCTTCTTTTATATTGTCTACTTTTTACATTTATGACTTCACGTTTTAGCCAGAAATTTATTTGATAATTCTATAATCTGTGTCATATCTGAATGTGGTCTAGATGTCTCTTCAGATTGTGCTTTTAGGATGCCTTGCAATTTTTTGTTGAAAGCTGGTGATTATGTACTACATCTGGTAATAGGAACATTTGAGTAAGTATTCCTACCTCTTTCTGGTTCCAATACATCTGTTCCCAGACAGCTGATCTTGCTGTAATTCTGTTTTCACCTATATCCATAGTTTTTAGGGTGTTGGTTTTCCCTATGACCTAAGTTCTCTTGACAGATCCAAGAGAAGTCTGGCTTTCAGCTATTTCAGCCTTTTTTTGTACTGTGAAAGTGGGAATGATAACCCCAAAGCTCTTTACATGTTAGAACTGAAACTAAAAGTCCTAAGTGTTGTTTTTAATACTGTGGTTTTACTGTGATGACAGAGAACTAATCTTTCCATACATACATTCACATTTGTACATTTTTACTTCAAAATTTCAAGTGAACCATAATTTAATTCCTTTTTCATCCAATTTACATGAAATAAGAATGGAGTTTTTCTATCCAATCCACTGGTTTTTCCACTTTGCTCAGGGTTGATTATTATTTTCTATCAGTTGTGTATCTTTTATAACTTTTACATAAAGGTATAGAGATGTCTACATAAACTTTTTAAACAAGAATCCAATCATGTTTTATTTATTGGTCTCTTATTTCAAGATACTTAGTTCCATATAGAGGAATAATCATAGGAATGAAGGTAATAGGGTTCTTTATTACATAATAACTATTGTGAGGTTTTTTTGGCAACTTTTATTTTTTTTTAAAGATTTTATTTATTTATTTGACAGAGAGAGAGAGAGATCACAAGTAGGCAGAGAGGCAGGCAGAGAGAGAGGAGGAAGCAGGCTCCCTGCTGAGCAGAGAGCCCAATGCGGGGCTCGATCCCAGGACCCTGAGATCATGACCTGAGCCGAAAGCAGAGCCTTTAACCCACTGAGCCACCCAGACACCCCATTGGCAACTTTTATAATGGTTATTATCAATAATAAGTATTTGCTGAGCATCTACTGCATGCAAAGCACCATAGGAGATACTCTGATAATAAGGATGACTTGGGGGAGGAAAAAATTACATATCTGAATATTGTACTAGCAATTAAAGGAAGTATAGTATTAAAAAACAAATAGCACAGATTTAGAATTGCGCTATTTCACAGGAGGAACATCACTATCCTATGCAACAAAAATGTTTTCACTTGGCTCGGATCTGGAATAGGAAAATGTGGCAATAAGAGACATACAACATGTGAAAGGAGTTTTGAACAAAATAAACACTTAAAAAATTAAAAACTAACTTAACAAAACAGTTCTTCAGACTTCCACACAAGGACACAAAGATGACTCATCCTACACAAAGTCAGCATGGAAGGGCGCACAGACAAGTTTTTTGTAAAAACAGTTCTTCAGACTGAAAACTAACTTATACTAAGCATTTATGCCTGTTCTGTTCATCAAACATTACATATATTAACATATATAATACTCAACAATCCTGTAAGAGAAATACTCCTATTATCTCCATTATACCCCCTCTGAGGAGACTGAGTGCGGTGTAGAGAGTGAAATAACTTACCAGATCATGCAGGCTTTAAAGCAGGTAATGTCAAGAACTAGAGCTTTTAACACCCTGCTAAATTCTACAGGTGACTATATTAGAGAAGGGCAAGAGAGGTTGGAGCTACATTTTGCAGGCTTCTGAATGCCAGGCTAAGTATTTTGAATATTTTCCTCCAAGCAATGAGGTGTCAATGAAGATTCAACCAGAGGAATAGCTTGTATAAAAGAGTGTTTTAAGATAATTAATTTAATAGCAGGATATAGAATGGACTGAATTTGAAGAAGATTAAAAGTAGAGCAATTATTGAGAAATGTTCAATAGTTAAATAGCAAAGGGGTGAATGCTTATTTCAAGGTAAAAGCAAGAAATAACAAAATCAAAGGAAAAGCATTATAATCGTATTACTCCCTTAATTCTACCAGAAGCACTATTATCACACCAACAAGGAAAATGGCTTTTTGAGTTCATAATCTCAGATGTCAAACACAAGAGAGCTTACCTCTTAGTCTAGCCAAAGTTAAAAAAAAAAAAAAAGTTTGTATATATCACAGTATGGGCAGATGAAGAAAATTCCAACTGCCATGTAATGCATTTACCAACATTCAGCATTTCCTAAAAAGTGTTTTACACTACAAAATTGTAAAATGGTATATACTCGAAGAGCTGAAAAATAAAAGGTATTTAGAATGAGGTCAAAGTACATATATTAATGTACCATATATTATTTTTAGTGAAAGAACCATTCTCAATGAAGTAAGCAGAAAAAATCTTTTAACAGAGGCAGCACAAATCAGGGGAACCTTATTAAAGCATAAGCACCTGAGAAAATGAAAGAATACAAAAATAAAAGCAAGATCTGAGAAACAGATATTTTCAGTCAGAAAGCAGAACATTCAATATAATAGGAAAAGGCATCATAATAGAAAAAGGAGAAAGCATAAACACCTCTAGTACACACACAAAAATAATAATTGTTTTTAGAAACTAGGAGATGGGTTCCAATTTCCATAACTTAATAAAAAGACACTTTACATGCAAAAGAGCCCTAGAAAAGATTAGAGACTGAATGACCTAAAATAATGCTTTAGAATTGTCCTGCTTTTTTTGTCAAAGCCTCATATTATTCAATATAATCATATATACCAAAAAAGTAATCTAGCAACAAATTAATTTCTAGATGCCTGAATATAACAGAGAAGGACATGTGCAAATAAACTCAGCGGGTAGTTAATAGCTGGCTTCTCCAAAGAACTGATTGTCATCTTTACATGTGGAAAAAAAAAAATCAGGGTACTGCCTTTGGGAATATTGCTAACATATTTATACTAGTGATTTACCTCACTAGTTAATGGACATCAATATCCTAGCTCCAAAGTAGAAGTATTGGAAAGAGATTGAAATGAGCTCAAAGGAAACATTTCACTTCAAGATAAATACCATGAAAATATACTCAATTGCAATTTCTTGGGAATAAATTTTCATGTCTACATACTTCATTAAAAATGAGTTTAATATAAAAAACTATTCTTGGTACTCCACTAATGTATTCCTTCTCCCCACCTCCTAGAGCAGCACAGCTTAGCTGATGACTTAAATGATAAAAAGTCATGATAGCGCAATAGAAATGGGGCCAAGAGCTATTGGGGGTGGCTTAATGATCAGGATTAGAGTACCTAAATTTCCCAGAAAGACCTCCAAATCCAAATCCCAGAATAGAATAGAATTTCTTCTATTCAAGAAAGATCAATGAACTATGTTCCAAATAACTAATTTTATGAAGGTACTTTAGGCAGAATTATGAACCCATAACATTATCTTAGGGAATATGGTGTAAAATGCATATTTTAATTAATAAAATTTTTATTCAAAATATATTTTATTTTAAAGTTAAAAAAGGGATTATTTTCTTACCATTGTTCTATCTTTCCACAGACATATGATATGACCTCAGATTAAAAAATGGAATTTTATGGGTGCCTGGGTGGCTCAGTGGGTTAAAGCCTCTGCCTTCAGCTCAGGTCGTGATCTCAGGGTCCTGGGATCGAGTCCCACATCGGGCTCCCTGCTGAGCTCTCTGCCTACCTGTAATCTCTCTCTCTCTCTCTGTCAAATAAATAAATAAAATCTTTTTAAAAATATGGAATTTTATGATTCTATCAATGACTGTTTATTAAAAATACAATGTCTGGTCATACTGAGCCACTCCCTGCTAAAACTTCATAGGCTTTCTCTCTTAATGTGCTTGAACAACTCATCTGGCTATCAAAATGCTTTCCACACGATTGCTACTCATCACTTCATAAGGAAAAGTCTCAGACCCATGATGAACACCATTTCCAGTACCCTAAGAAGTTCAAAAACTGTACCATCTTGGACAAGGTATCTTAGCTCTCTGGACTGGATTTTGATCATACTTGATGGTCTTTAAGGAGACTTTCAGTTCTTGGCTGCTACAATGTCAGGAGCATACCAGCATTTTTAGATTCCAAACTGCTAAGAATGTCAAGTGTGATGAGCTGAATGTTGCACAAAATTCAAGCACTGAAATTTTATGAGGTGTCACTAGGACAAAGTAATTATTTTAAATATGTTGGCTTTTGTGTACCACAGTGCCTACAGTTTGTGGTACACATGGCAAAAATGCTTTCATAGACAAATTCAACCTAACACTGATTAAGCAAAATCTGTATGGTACTATGCTAGGTCCTGTCATATAAATTATCTGTTAAACATAATCCTTACAAAAATTCCTAAATGTCTTGTCATTATCCCTATCTTAGAACTGCAAAAACTGATGTCTATAGTCATTTTGAATATCCATCTTATGGTCCATATACTAGACTGTTGTGTGTGTGTGTGTGTGTGTGTGTGTGTGTGTGGTATTTAGAATGTACCATTATTGAACACTTGCTATTGACCAGATCTTGTGCTACATATATTGTGTGTATGCATGTGTGTACATATATATATTGCAAGGTAGGTGTTATTTAATTGTTAAAACCCAAAGATTTAATATCCTGCCCAAAATAACAAAGCTATGAGGTGGTAGAACAGGGATTAAAACTCAGACAATTTTATTCCTTCCTTCCTTCCTTCCTCCCTGCTTCCCTCCCTCCCTTCTTTTCTTCCATCCTTCCTTCAGTTATAGAAAAGAAGGGGGAGGGAGAGAGAATCCTAAGCTGGCTCCAACACCCAGTGCAGAGCCCATGCAGAGCTTGATCTCACAACCCTGAAATCATGACCTGAGCCAAAATCAAGAGTAGGACACTTAACCAAGCCACCCAGGTGTCTCACCACATTTGATTTTAGAACCCATACTCTCAGTCACACCATCATACCACCTCCAGACTGCACCTCTATTTCCCCTCTCCAATTTTCATTTCACTTCCATCATTACTGGACCACAACTCTAAAAAAATCATTATGAAGTTATCTGAATCCTGTACAATACAATGCAGGATAAGACCTGAATATGTCCCATTATCATCTTCTGAAGTCAGCTAATTCCTATCAGATAAACAAGATGATGACGTGGAAAAAATACCTCTTGCTAGGTCTATGCTTTTGTTCTTGAATGAATTAAGATATTTGCATACATGTGACTACTGTGTCTATGTACCTAATATGTTTAAAGCAGGACAGGGATGACTGATCTAAACTCAGGTGGTAGGGATTGTGAAGACTTTGTGATCATTCTGTTCTTCCCTTGTGATCCTGTTACAGTGTTAAAACTAACAATGGGAGGCAGGACAGGGAAGCATACATTCACTGCTGTCCCACGCCATATCTGATCTTTCAATTCACACCTGGTAAAAATGGCCTATGGAAATAGCACTGCTTAAATGCAGATTCCTTTCAGCACAGTCTTGTAGATGTCCAGCCACATATACAAGCATGGTTTCACTCTCACAGATACACTCAACTGCAGCTGTAATCTACCTTTAAGTACCATCTTTCCCTTTGAAAAAAACATTTTCACTTTTTCAAAACTTAGCCTCAGTTCTTCAAAACAAAATTTATCAATCTCCCTTGTGTTTTTAGTAGCAACAATGAAAAGAGACAATTTCTTAAATGGAGAATTGACAAGTGACAGTGATTAATGACATTTTTGTTTATTGGTTTGGCTGTAGGCCAAGTATGAAGCAGTGCTTCCCTAGACCCCTTGTTGGTAAAATTGCAGCAAAAAACAGGTGCAAAAACATTACAAATAATGTAGTAGAAAAGGGCTTACTTCCAAGAAAGTCTACCCATATTAGTTTACATATTTTGTACTTCACTAAAGGAGAAATGTGGATCAAATTTGTTCCAACTCAGTTGGAAGCTCTATTTTCTTTTTTGGTCCACATATTCAAAAAGCCAGTCAAGATAAATGTAAAAGGCTTATGCTAGTTTCTATTTTATAATTATTTTGTATTTTTGATAGCTCTTTTCTTTTTAACTTCTTTTTTTCAGCTACTTTTATTCTTAATTGGAAATATACAAATAATCAAATCGAAGAGTATTTATCAAAGAGTGACTCTCTGTTCCTTTCTTTATGTGCTACAGGAAACAGTTTCTGTCCTTGAAAAGCTTCCATTCTGATCAGGAAAACTAAACATGCAACACACTGTGCTCTCTTCCCTAACTAGATAGCAGTTCCTGCAGTTCCATTAACATCCCACTTGCTTCAATTACGCTATTTATTTCTCTTTCTACCACCCCATCACCTAGATACCAGATTTGTAATATTTAGGCATCAAATCTTCTCATTAAAGTTATTGACTGCATTGTCCCCACAGGAGAAAGACAGAAGTCAACTTCAGCACTCACAGTCTACAGACACAGATAAAAGGTGGTAAACAACAAGGAAAACATAGTGACTCATTTTTACTGAGGGAGAAATAAAGTGGGAAACTTCTGATGAAAAGAAAACCCATAATACGCAAGTACTCAAGTATATTAGATAAATAAAAATTATTTTGTAAGCCAAAATAGGCTTATAAAAGAAAACAACCATAATTTTAAAAATGTATATATATTTTATTTGATATTGGACATCTTGGGGCCTTGAATGTTCCCCAACATTTTCTAAAAATCATCCAAGTGCTCTAAAATGTTCTGTGAATTTCTCCTGACATACTCTCTGGATTTGGATATTATTAAAGTATTTATTCCTATCAATTAAATGAATATATTTCCAATGGAACCATACCTAGACTCGGGTTTGCAACCCCCTACTGCATACTGATATTGTGAGAAAGAAATAAAGTTATATTAGCAATAATTTTAATATGTTGAAATTGTGTTATGATTTTTAAAGTCTTTTACCCTTAAGGCATTTGAGCAGCACAAAGATTGAACAGAGAATTTGAAGCACAACCATAATCCATCACCAACTGTTTAAAATGTAGTTCTGTCAAACATATCCAAACCATCAATCCCCATTTCATTGTCAAAATTACCCCATAATCAAACCTTAGCTGAGTGGTTTCCACCCTCAGGAAATTCAACTCATTAGGGGCATTCGAAACGGTGGGGGCATTTTAAATTCTGTAATGAAATGATGAATTGTCCCAACAAAAATACTGGTAGAACCCCTGCTGAAAAATTACTGCCTGAATCTAGCCCTTTCTCAACAGAAAAGACTAGAATAGAAATATCCTACATGAGTCAATGTCAACCCCAATTCTGTGGGCATCCCAGGGTACCCCCAATTATCTCAAGTGGACTAATGACATTTTCTAAAATCTTCTCAAAGGGGGATTTTAAGATCTTCTATTTAAAAGAAAACACTGCATTGCATTTTATGGCGGGAAGGTCTTGAGATCAACTAGATAAAGTGCTCAAACTTCCAGTAACAGAGCTGCATCATGCAACTTATCTAAATCTAGCACTCAGGGAAAAACAAGGAAACTGTCCATTGTCGATAGCTGATAGAAGATTGAATGGATGGGCTAAGTGAATGGATAAATATTTTGTTCAATGCAAGTTGCCACAGAGGATGTCAAAAAAATCAGACATTCTCCTGTCCTCCTGTAGCTTTATGCTGAATTGTGGGAAAACAAGTACCTATGTCACAAATGTTGATGGAATAAGTACCTTTAGGAATATGGAAACCAATGCTGCTAAAGATTTCCGAATGCCCCCAGGTGGTAATATGATAGGTAAAGCTTTTCTCTAGTATAACTGGTAAAAAGGCAAGGGCTGGGTAAAAATTTACACTAGTGATACTTCTTATTTGCTATTTAATAACTCATTATAAGACTTTTTAAGTAAATGTATAATGTTTCTATCCATAACTTAAAAAGAAACAGTGTTGAACAAAGAAGTTATAGAAATTCAATCACTACCTTTCTTACCATTTTAAATTGTACTGTTATCTAAATTTTATTATGGATTTTATTAGAGCATATTTCCATCTATTTATTTATTCCTCTCTCCACCCATCCATCCACCACCAAATAAGCTTCTGTTATGCAACTTGTGTGGGCAAAACTCTGAGATAGACAATTTGGGAAAAACAAAGATATATATGACAAAAAAAAATCTATTTTCTAAGAGTTTACAACTTCCGGGTCCTACTTGACAAAATAAATAATAAAATCCTTTGCAAAGATGTTGATTTGACACCAAAAAATATTATTGATGATGCATTAAATTGGGTCACTGTCATGGCTCGACATACACTTAGAAATGTCTCTAGAGTATAATAACTGTTCAATTTGCCATGACCCATCGTCCTGTCCTAAGTGCCCTTATGAGACTACCAATGAACCCAAAATAGCCCGATCATCTCTCTACTCACCAAAAAGAACGGTGACACCACGTTTGCATTGTCTTGGAAAAACGTTCATAATTTTATGCTGATCCTAGGTTTCAAATAGGCATTCCAATCTAAAGTAATGACAAAAAAGTAACACTGCAATATCAGAATGATTGACACTTTTACGGTATCTTCATCAGACATATTAAGTAAAATACTTCTCTATATCCCTTTTTATACTTTTCTGCTATTATTCTGTCAGTTAGCAGTTGAATACAAACTTTAAAATACGGTGGTAGTCATAAAAGTCTCATTCCTGGGCGCCTGGGTGGCTCAGTGGGTTAAAGCCGCTGCCTTCGGCTCAGGTCATGATCCCAGGGTCCTGGGATCGAGGCCCACGTCGGGCTCTCTGCTCAGCAGGGAGCCTGCTTCTTTCTCTCTCTCCTCTCTCTGCCTGCCTCTCTGCCGACTTGTAATCTCTCTCTCTGTGTCAAATGAATAAATAAAAAATCTTTAAAAAAAAAAGTCTCATTCCTGCCCCCTTTCTATACTTATTCATATATCCATATACAAGTGTATACCCACACCATGCAAGTATATGTTTAGATTGGTACATAATATATCATTCAATTCAGCATATTTGTTTTGAATCTATTGATTATATTACTAAAAGAAGGCAGATAGGAAGGAGGGGGAAGGAAAAAATGAAGTGCGGAGGAAGAAAGGAAGGCAGGAAAGATATATTTGTCATGTTCAGATAAACTGGCCCATCCCTGTATAACTTTATTTTATGTAACTTCACTCTGAAGAAAAGGTGGCTCCAACACATTTTAAGATCTTTAACCATGGGGGGATGTCTGGGTGGCTCAGTCAGTTAAGCGTCTGCCTTCAGCTCAGGTCATGATCCCAAGACCCTAGGATCCAGTCCCGCATCGGGCTTCTTGCTCAGTGGGAAGCCTGCTTCTCCCTCCGCTGGCCTCTGCACATTCCCTCTGTCTGTGTGTCAAATAAATTTAAAAAATCTTAAACCATGGATACAGTTTTAGGGGAACAATAATTCCAAACTGTGAATGACATAGGACTTTGGATTTTCTTCTTTCTTCCTGGGCCTGTCTCTAGATAATGTTCTAGATGAGCACATAAATGAAAAGACTTGAAAAAAACATTAGAGATGAAATTGAAACCTATAAATTTATTTTGTGCATAACTCTGGCAGGAGCTTTGGTGAGTGAAAGATTTTAAATGACTACCGCCTTGTTTCATTTGGGTTTGCTTGAGTTTTTTTAAAGATTTTATTTATTCATATGACACAGAGAGAGAGATTACAAGTAGGCAGAGAGGCAGGCAGAGAGAGAGGAGGAAGCAGGTTCCCCGCGGAGCAGAGAGCCTGATGCGGGGCTCGATCCCAGGACCCTGAGATCATGACCTGAGCCGAAGGCAGAGGCTTAACCCACTGAGCCACCCAGGTGCCCTGGGTTTGCTTGATTTTAATAGAGAACCCAAAACCAGCTCCTCTTCAAACTATGATCTGTCTTCACTTTCCCTCTTTTTAAAATCAGATTCCAAAAACCAGAAAAACAAACAAACAAAACAAAACAAAACAACAAAACTGTCTCCACCCACAGACCCTCCCACTCTTTCTGTGACATTCTACTTACAATTCTATTATTCTGTTGAAATTCCTCTCTCAACAGCCATCTGTACACTCTTTTTTGTCAAATCCAACGGCCTCCGTTCAGTTCTCATTTTACTCAGCTGCATTTCCCAACATTTTCCATTCTAGAGCATTCCTCTAGAAATTCTCTTCCTCCTGGTCTTGTAAAAAAGTCCCAGGGCCGTTGAGTCCTCCAACCTCTCTGAATGCTTGGCATTCTCCTTCTAAGCTGACTGATCAGTCAATAAGACTTTCCCACACATATCCAGCTTCCAGTCAGTTTTCAGTGTCTTAATCTTTAATATGACTGACAGCCATTGGTCACAGGAAATCTGAGGAAAGCCTCAGTTAGGAAATAAAGAGCCAAAAATAAAATGTAAATAAGGAAAAGGGAAATTAGATAGTCTTGAGGTAAGACAGTATACAGGGTAGAGGTGGGGGGAAGCGAAAATAAAACAACCCTTTGTTAAGTGATTTTTCTGAACTCTTTTAGGTGTGCGTCCTTTATCACCCGTGGTCACTAAAATCTCTGTTTAGTCACTTAGTGGTCAGGTAATGACTAGGCAGAGGTTTCCTTATGTGCCTGGAACCGATAAGTCTCCCGGTCTTTGTGGGGATGATCTGTGTACCGGCCGGGCTAGACTTTTAACATTCCGCCAGGCAGTTTACAACCATGCCTTTGTTTTTACTTCCTTCTTGGGCAGAACCTCAAGAGTAGTCAGCGGTGAAAGCATATGCTCCTGGTTCATTCCTGGACACACACAGTGCTGGGCATGTGCACACTGTATGCACATATATGCACTGCCTTCTAGAATTCCAGGGTTATGTTTAAAGTTTTCAAAGTTCCTATGGAAATGTCAACCCCCCAGATTTTCCTTGTAAGCTTTCTGTGTAGCCTTTGGTTTCCCCAAACTTTTATCCAACTCTGCAGGGAGCTACCATGTTCAACAATGATCTCAATGTATAACTCTTTCAGTGATGTTTAATTTTTTTAAATGTCTCACTCTGATAAAAATAACTAAGTTAATAAAGTATTTAGAGAAGGAATAAATAGGGGAAAACCTTCATAAAAAATTTTTCCCATGTTTCATTTGAAACCATTCTATGCCTGGTTGATCCCTCATACTCTGCAAGTCTCAGTGCAAAGGTCATTTCTTCAAGGGAGCCTTTATTGAGCTTCCAGAACAACCTCAGGCAATGCTTTACACTGCTATCAATCCTGGAAATTGATGGACCTTATCACAGTGCATATATCTGAATATTTATATAATTTTTTGACTATTTGTATAATTATTTGACTGTTAGAGACTATTGTCTCTACCTTTGCTTTTAGTTTCTTCTTAACACGGAATCTAGATCTGCCTTGCTCACTCCTGTATCCTCACAACCTATACCACCTACTGTCACATAGAGGGTTAAATATATATTGCATAATGGCATCTCTATATTCCAGCCATAGAGAACTTCTCTAATTCGATGACTTTGTTTCCTCTTCATACAACCATAATTTCAAACAGTCTCCAGAAATCCATATGTTGAGTTAGTTATTCACTGCTTCCTGAACCTCTCTGCAACAGAGATCCACTGGTAACTCAAAACAAAGTGTCTTCCCTTCAAATATATATTTTCATCTTTTCCATATGCCAACTAATCATATAACCTCTATTGAGAAAAGAAACTTAGCAACATTTATATTCGTAGTTTCTTTTCACATTCCTTATCTATTTGGAATTATGCCTTCCTATTACCGACTATATAATTATCAATTTATTTTCAACTAGAGATGTTTTTAAAATTCTGTAGTAACCTTTCAAATGATATCTAAATTCCTAAAATTGATGGTTTGTCCTTCCAATCTTTTTAAAATCTTAACTCCTTTATCTAATTCTACCCCTTGCACTTGCATATCATGAAATAATTAAATACTGCACCAGATTTTTACTGATTCCTGCATATGCTTTTGCCTCTTTAAATCTAAGCAGCCATTTTTAATTTATTCTTATTGAAGTATAATTGGAATATAGCATTAACTTTAAGATGTACAAGGTGATTTGATAAATTTATATATTGCTAAGTGATTACCATCATAGCATTAGCTAACACCTCCATCATGTCACGTAACTATCATTGTGTATGTGAGAAAGAGAGAGAGACAGAGACAGAGACAGAGACAGAGACAGAGAGAGAAAGAGAGAGAATTAAAGACCTCTTTTCTTAGCAACTTTCAAGTTTGGTATTGTTAACTATAATCACAGTGCTGTGAATTAGATCCCCAAAACATATTTATCTTCTACCTGCAAGTTTGTAACTTTGACCAATATCTTCCCAATTCCCCCTTCCCCATGTAACCACCATTTTACTTTAATGACCTCAGATTTTTTAGATTCCACATATAAATTATATCATACTATCATACAGTATTTGTCTTTCTCTATCTGAATAACCTCACTTAGCATTATGCCTTTAAGTTTCATCCATTTTGTTGCAAATGACAGGATTTCCTCCTTTCCTGTGGCTGAATAATATTCTGTTTTATACACATACACACTGAATTTTCTTTATCCATTCATTCATTGATGGTCACTTAGGGTGTTTCCCTATCTTGGTTATTGTGCATAACACTGCAATAAACATGGGAATGCAGAATCTTTTCAATATCTTGTTTTCATTTCCTTTGCATATATACCCCCAATATTAAAACTAAGATTGTAAGTAAATTTCCTACTATTTTCCAGAATGGCTGAACACATTTACATTCTCACCAACAGGGCAAAAAGTTTTCTTTTCTTCACAACCTCACAAATACTTATTTCTTGTCTTTTTGATATTAGCCATTCTAACACGTGAGAGATGATATCTCATCATAGCTTTGATGTGCATATCCCTGATGATTAGTGATGTTGAACATTTTTTCAAGCACGTTGGTCATTTGCATGTTCTCTGGAAAAATGTCTATTCAGAACCCCTATTTTTTAATTGAACTGTTTTATTTTATTCTTACTGAGTTGAATGAATTCTTAATTTGGATATTAACACTTTATCTGATATATGGTTTGCAAATATTTTTCCCATTCCACAGGCTGCCTTTTCATTTTTCTTTTGATTGTTTCTTATGCTGTGAAGTAGGATTTTAGTTGATGTAGTCCTCTTAGTTTATTTTTAATTACGGTTCTTGTGCTTTCGATGCCATATCCAATGTACCGCTACCAAAACCAATGTCAAGGGGGTTTCTTCTATTTTCTTCTAGTTTTATGGTTTTGGGTTTTCTGTTTAAATGTCAATCTACTTTGAGTTATTTTTTTACAGTAGAATAAGTTAGTGGTCCAATGTATTTATTGATTTCCCAGCACCATTTAGTGAAGAGACTATCCACTTTCCTCATTGAATATTCTTGGCTTCCTGGTCAAGTATTTGTTGGCCTCATATGTGAGAGTTTATTTGTGGATGCTTGATTCTGCTCCATTGAACTATGTGTCTATTTTTATGGTGGTACCATATGGTTTTGTTTTTTTTTTAATTTTATTTTTATTATTTGCCCAAGGGGTACAGGTCTGTGAATCATCAGGCTTACATCTTTCACAGCATTCACCAAAGCACAAACCCTCCCCAATGTCCATAACCCATCCACCCTATCCCTACCCTCCCACCCCCCAGTAACCCTCAGTTTGTTTTATGAGATTAGAAGTCTCTTATGGTTTGTCTCCTTTCCCATACCATATGGTTTTGATTACTATACCTTTGTAGTATAATTTGAAATAGGAAGTATGCTTTCATGAACATGGGATATTTCTTTGTATCTTCTTCAATTTCTTTCATCAAAGTCATGTAAGTTTCAGTGTATAAATCTTTCACTCTCGTTAAATTTATTTTTGAGTATTTTTTGAGGTTATTGTGAATGGGATTGTTTTTGTTATTTCTATTCCAGATATTGTGTTGCTAGTTTATAGAAACACACCTGATTTCTTTATGTTGATTTTATATCCTGGAACTTTACTAAAACCATTGATTAGTTCCAACAGTTTTCTGGTTGAGTCTTCAGGATTTTCTATATATAAGATATGATCTGCAAATAAGATAATTTTACTTTTTCTTTGTGATTTGTATGCCTTCAATTTCTTTATCTTGCCTGACTGCTCTAGGTAGGACTTTTAGTACTGGGTTGAATAAGATTGGTAAGAGTGGGCACCTTTGTCTTGTTCCCCATCTTAGCAGAAAAGCTTTCAGCCTTTCACCATTGAGTACAATGTTAGCAGTGGGTTTGTTGTATGTGATCTTTATTAGGATTGTTCCTTCTATACCCAAGTTGTTAAGGATTTTATTGTGAGAGGATTTTGTAAATCATCAAATGATTTCCCTGTATCTGTAGACATACTGATGTAATTTTTATCTTTGTGTACATTATGAAAAGTATATCCCTTGAACCTCAGGATTAAATCCCATTTGATCATGGTATATCATCGTTCTAATGTGCTGTTCAATCTAGCTTGATAATATTTTAAGAACTGTTACATCTATTATTCACCAGGAATATCGGACTATCTTTTCTTGTAGTATCCTTATGTGGTTTTGGTATGATGGTGATGCTGCCCTGTTAAATAAATTTAGGAGTGTCCCTGTTCTTCAATAACTTGAAAGATTTTGAGAAACATTGGAGTAATTATTCTTTAAATGCTTGCTAGAATTCACCAGTAAACCATATGGTACTGGGCTTATGTGGGCTAGGAAGATTTGACTACCAATTCAATCCCCTTATTCATTATTGTTCTGTTCAGATCTTTTTGTTTTATTTTAAATTTCTCCATGATTCAGTCTTGGTAAATGTATCTCTCTAGGAATTTGTCCATTTTTTCCAGGTTATCCAATTTATTGACATATAGCCATTCACAGCAGTCTCTTATGATCCTGTGTACTTCTGTAATGTTAGCTGCAATGTCTCCTCTTTCATTTCTCATTTTATTTGATTTCTCTTTATTTTTCTTAATCAGGAGAAAGGTTTATCAATTTTGTTTATTTTTTCAAAACTAGCTCTTAGGGTTTTTTTTATATTTTCTATTGTTTTTTCTGGTCTCTGTTTCATCATTTTCAATCTCATCTTTTATTTCCTTCCTTCTGTTAACTTTGGGCCTATTTTGTTCTTTTTTTCCCAGAATTCCTTGAAATATAAACATAAGTGGTTTATTTGAGATCTTCCTTTGTTTCTTAATAAAGACATTAGTTGCTATAGACTTCCATGTAAGAACTGCTTTCACAGCATCCCATAGGTTTCGATATGTTGTATCTCCATTTTTATTTGTTTTGAGATTTTTTTTTGTTTTCCCATTTCTTCATTGATTCATTAGTTTTTCAGTATTTTTTAGCTCTCATATATTTGTAAATTTTCCAGCTTTCCTCTTCTCGATTTCAAATTTGATAACACCATGGTCAAGCAGATACTTGAAATGATTTCAATCTTCTAGCATTTCCTAAGACTTGTTTTGTGGACTCTCACGTGATCGATTCTGGTAGGTGTTCTGTATGCACTGGAGAAAAATGTATATTCTGCTGCTGTTGGGTGGAATATTCTGTATATGTCTGTTAGATCCATTTGGTCTAAAGTATGCAACAAGTCCAATGGCTCATTGTTGATTTTCTACCTGGATGACCTGTCTGTCCATTGCTAAAAGTGGAATACTAAAGTTGTCTACTGTTACTGTGTTATTTCTCTTTTCAGATTTGTCATAATTTGCTTAATTTAGGTGCTCTAATATTGGGTGGCTATATATTTACAGTTCTTGTATCTTCTTAATGAGCTGACACCTTTATATAAAGATTATATGAGGACCTTCTTTGTCTCTTATTATCATTTTTGGCTTAAAGTCTTTTTTGTTTGTTATAAGTATCACCACCACTGCCCTCCTTTAGCTGCCACTTGTATGGAATATCTTTTTCCATTGCTTCCCCTTGAGCCTATCTGTGCCCTTGAAGCTGAAGCAAGTCACTTGTAAGCAGCATATAATTCGGTCTCTCTCTCTTTTTTCTTTTTTAACCATCCAGCCACTCTGTACCTTTTGATTAGAGAACTCAATCTATTTATATTTAGAGTAATTATCAATTGACTCACTAATGCCGTCTTATTAGCTACTTCCCATTTTGTTGTTCCATTGTTCTTTTTTCCTTTTCTTATTGCTTTCTTTTGTAGATTGGTGATTTCTCCATGGTGGTATGCTCTGATCTCTTCTGTTTATATTTTATAAATCTTCTATAGGTTTTTACTTTAGTTGTTACCATGAGGTTCACAAATGACATCTTACAAATATAAGTCTGTTTTACACTGATAGCTACTTAACGTCAATCTGCCCTTTTTTCCCAATTTTTACTTTTGATGTCACAAATTACCTCTTTTTATATTATATATTCATTGACAAATTAGGGTAGCTATAGTTTTTTTAAATAATTTTTTATTTAATCTTTAACTGTCAGTAAGAAGTTAAGACACCATATTTCAAAGTTAGAGGTTTTTGCTTCTTTGTAATTACCTTTACTATGTGTTGTGTATTTTTGTATGTTTTCATGTTATTAATCAACTTCTTTCCGTTTCAACTTGAAAAACTTCCACTGTTTCCTGTTAGGCAGGTCTAGTAATGGTGAACTCCCACAACTTTTATTTGTCAAGGAAAAAACTTAAAAATCTCTTAATTTCTCAAAAATAACTACACCAGGCAGAGTATTCCTGGCTGGAAATATTCTTCTTTCAGCATTTTGAATATTTTGCCCCACTTCTCCCAGCCTATAAGATTTCTGCTGACAAATCTGCTAATAGCCTAATGAGGATTCCTTTGTATTTTGCACCTTTTTTCTCTCACCACTTTTAGGATTCACTCTTTGTCTTTTATTTTTTTTTTTTTTACCATTTCATTATAATGTGTCTGAGAGAAGATTGTTTTGGATTGAAGTAATGAGGTGATCTTTTAGCTCCATGGATTTGAATGTCTAAGCCTCCACGTTTCATAAGATTTCAACCATTATCTTTAAAAATAGACTTTCTCCCCCCTTCTTCCAGAATTCATATGTCCTGATACTTTCTTTTGATGGTGGCTCATAGACCATGTAAGCTTTCTTTGCTCTGTTTTTTTCTTTTGTTCTCTGTGTTATTTCAAATTTCTATCCTCTAACTCACTGATTCTTTCTTCTGCATGATCTATTCTGCTAATGATGCTCTCTACTACATTCTTCACTTCCTTCATTGACTTGTTCACTCTCTATGATTTGTATCTCTTTGTTACTCATTTTGTCTATGTAGTATTTTACAGATTTCCTTGAATTATCTTTTCTGGTTTTATTAAGTTTCCTCAAAATAGTTACTTTGGCTTTTTTATCAGGTACATTTCAGATCTCCATGTCATCATGTTCAGTTACTAGAGGAATATTGTGATTTTCTGACCTCTGTGTCTTTGATTCTTCACGTTCCTTGGAGTTTTATATTGCTCTTTTTGCATTTGAAACGATAGTCACCTCCTCCAGTCTTTACTAGGTGCCTTCAGGTAGGAGATCTTTTTGTTGTTGTTGTTGCGTCTGCTATAAATTTAGAGACCTTCTGTGGCCTTGTATAGACATACCTGTTTCACACTTCTTGGACCCTTTGTGGCAAAATTCTTAAGCTTGTATACCTTCTCCCATTCTTAAAACTCACCAGACTTGCTACTAGAAACGTTTTCCCCTTGAAGGTGGCATTATAGTTTAAGATTATGGATTGTGGGCGCCTGGGTGGCTCAGTGGGTTAAGATTATGGATTGTGGTTTCTCTCTTATCCACAGACACTGGCCTGTTTTATGTACAGGTTCCCTGTCTACCTGAATTTGCTCTCATTGCCGATCTTGGGATTGTATGCAAGGAACAAGCTGAAGTGGGGAGAGATGTGGATTTTGAACTTGAGAGATTAGAGTTGTGTGTGAGCCAATTAAGGGAATCCTTAGGTAAGGTTTTCCTAGCAGATGGCAAATGGGCTTACTGCGGGAATCCAGAACATAGTAGGGACTCTGTCCCTTTAATGTCCTCTGATATTCTTATCTGCCTCGTTCCTGGTGTCCTCCCTCTACCCCAGTCATGGAACTCCCACTTCAATACCCTGGTGTGTGAGACAAAAATGGATTTCCGGGTGCCTGGGTGGCTCAGTGGGTTAAAGCCTCTGCCTTCGGCTCAGGTCATGATCTCAAGGTCCTGGGATCGAGGCCCGCATCGGGCTCTCTGCTCAGCAGGGAGCCTGCTTCCTCCTCTCTCTCTGCCTACTTGTGATCTGATCTCTCTCTGTGTGTCAAATAAATAAAATCTTAAAAAAAAATGGATTTCCTTAGCAGCATCCCATAGAGCTAGGAAACTTGGGTACTCATTCACTATTCTCCCCTTCTCCCATGGGAGAGATTGTGGGCCTCCTCTATCTTAAGCTGTACAACCTCATGGGGAGGGATGATGCTGTCAGAGTTCCTTTACCCATTCCAATGTCTCCAAATCTGTAGTTCTGCTTTCCTTCTCCGACTGAGTGCTGAAATGTCTCTTCTGGAAACCTTGACTTCTACAAGGGTCTCTCCTCTGTCTTTCAAAGGGTCTGTCAAAGTCAGTGTTGTCCAGGTGCTCCCAGACTGGAATCCAGAAGGGTTAAAACCAGTTCATGGGTACCTGCCAGTTCCACAGCCTGAACCAAGGTCCGTGTGCCTATTAACCAGTGGACAGGTGGGTGACATTCAACATAGGCATATGGGATTAAAATTACCTAATAAAAGCTGTCATGTTCCTCAAATCCTGGGAGCATATATTATTCATTCTCTACGTAAGAATAAATATGTGAGAAGCAAAATATCTACTTACTTGTCATCTCTCACACATAGAACATGGCAGAACACTATTTTACTAAAACTGATCATCAAAACTGCTACATTGTCGTCACATTATGTCAATTATAGAAACTTGATGTTATAGTATGAACTAAGCAGGTTCACTGAATTGCATGTTTTATTAAATCATAAAATTGTTATATGCCAAAAGGTGTAGTTAGTTAACATATATATTCATTTTCTTTCATAGGTTTTATTGTAACTTTATTTTCAAATTTATTTTATTACTAGATTTATAATTATAAAGAAATATAGGTACATAATTAAAAATTAAAATAGAACAAATGGTTTATATTCAACTTAACATTTTCTAATGTTTATTTTATTTTCTCAGAAACTTTCTATGTATTTGTGAAATTTCATAGGCCTAAGAGCAGACACATATGCACACAGACACACACACACACACACAGACACACACACACACACACTCACACACACACGGACACATTCACAGACATGTATCTTTATTTTCACATAATACAAAAGATGTAATAAATACAAACCACAGACTCTACACAATGTATAATGGGAAATGTTTTGTTTCTTTATATGGTAATGGAAGGTAAGAATTCTGGTCAATTGTAAATAAGAACTAACAGAAAATAGTGTATGTGATAGAATAAATGTTTTGATGCACTTGTGTATCTAAAGTAATTTGTAGTTTTTACATTATTTTCTAAATGATATGTTGGTCACTTGAGGTGAGAGGGGAGTAGCAAAAAACAAACCCAATAATGGCTTTTCAATAGAAATTGCTTGTTTTCTAAGGAAGTAAATAATTTTGCCAGTAGTCTGCCATCATTTATGGGGCTTCTGTCTTCACACTGAATCCCAGAACAACTTGAGAGCATTTTCTTTAGAAGAGTGCACCAAAATAACTGATATGGAATAATTAATGAGTGGAAATGGTAGTAAAAAAATATAACTTACAGGTTCAGATGAGCTCTTTTAATGATTTTTCTTAGGCTATAGAGGCAATTGGAGAAAGAAAAGGATATTGACACTTAGGATGAAGGAAAATAAAGAGAAGTTCTAGAAATAAATTTCTAAGCAATTTTCAAAATACAGGTTTTTACTCTATCTTCTTTCAACGAAATGTCAACTTTTCAAGTATTGGTCCTGTTTATATTCTAAACAAAGTACGTGTTGTCAGCCAATATTAAAGGATCACTGAAAGATGGAAAGGGTCATATCACTTAGTCTAACACTTGAAACATGTGGTCATTTTTATTAAGGTAAGAAAATTCTCCCACTTTATTCACATTTTCCACTTTGTATCTTTAGATCTCACTAATGCTTCCTATCTATGCTGTCTTGGAGTAAGAAAGTTTTCACTATACATTTTACTTTTATTAATTTATTTTGTCGCTAGTTCATTTTGAGAGTATCCTTTCCACACTAGGCTCAGACAGAGAAACCCAATGCCCTTAAATGGTAAAGATGATCCACCAGTACCCATTCTCCATATCTTGTTTCAGGAGCAGAAATGCCTTCTAAATTTTAACTAAATCTTTTCACCTTTGCAGCTTTGTCTATTTTATGACTAAGTTTAAATCCAGTGAAATTGAGCAAGTTATACAGGCAATTTCCGTGACATCTTCTGTGTCAAAACTCCTGCCTGGATTTTATCTTTTCACTTTTCCCTCCCCACTGGTAAAAAATCAGGAGGGGTATTAGTGATCTACCTTGTCTAAACAAAAACACTAGATCTTCACTATATATTAACTAACTAGAATTTCAATACAAACTTGAAACAAAACAAAAAGTAACACTAGATCTTAAAATGAGACACAAAAACCACATGTTGAAGATAAAAAACCACTCTGGCAAACAAAAATCTTAGATAATCAACTGGACCGGGTCCCGCACACCCTTCCTGGACTATTTCTGGAGAGAAAGAAATGGAAAAAAGACAAAACAATAACAACAAAACAAACAATGAACAAAAACAAAAAACTGCTGACTTATTTACGCCACAGTATTCTGGGGTCTTATAGATATCATGGTCTTACCTACACACTAAATGATGCCAAAACTCGCAATGGAAATAGTTTACTGCTACCAGTTAAACAAACAAACAAACAAACAAAAACTAAAATATTAGACTTTGCCTCAGTGGATAGTAAGAAAACCTATATTGCAAACTGGAAAGCTATAAGCCTTGTTAGGTTATGATCAAGTATTTAAACTGTTATCTGAAATAAGTTAGAAAGCTGATCACATGCTTTAAAGAGAATGTGATTCTGGGGCTTGGGGATGAAAACAGAATGTTGCCACTATTTAATGGTCCTTAATGCTTTTAGCAAAGAATTATAAGAAATAGATATGCCCAGTCAAAAAATGACAAATTTCTATGCAGAGATGGAATAGACTACAATTCCTTAAGGAAGATTTTATCTACCTTTGGCCTCAGTTAGTATAATAATTTTTAGTAGGCAGGGGTGGAAAAGTCATCTTCTTATTTAACTCAAACAATGGAAAATAATGCTGCAGACATTTCTCAAACAGCTCTCATTATGACTTTTCAAACAGAAAAATGGAAGCTAGCCTAATGGTAAAGATCCAATTAAGGAGCATTACCTTACCTCATTAACCATTTTTTTTTTAGATTGTAACCACTGAAATGAGGGAGAAACGGGATCATTCTAATATAGAAGCCAGTATTTAATATACGTTTAGAGAACTATGTCCAAAAATTAACTTTGATATGACTGATGGTACATGAAAGTTATTGAAACTATATTAATCTTAAGTTTTTAAAGAAATTTTATTGTCAAAGAAATATCCAGCCAAGCTTTGAAAACCCATGTGATTGTCTGAATCCTAAAATTATCCCTAAAATTCCAAATCTACACAAGCAGAGAGTGGTTTTAGAAGCTGGACAGTTCTGTAATGCCCACTCCAATACAGTCATAAAAGATAATGAATAAGGAATATTGATCTAAAAGGCCAAACTGGGGCTCATGGAGAACAAGATCAAGTTACCTCTTTCCAAAAAAGAGTACCAACATCTAAAAAGAAACTTGTCCCACTGCCAGAACAGAGAATTTGTGCAATTTCTGTTCAGCAAGACCTCATCATTGATATGAAGTGATAACTCTCATGTCTCCTAGTTTTCCCTTTTCCAAATGGAAAGATGTTTTTGCATTTATATGTACTACTCTCTTATAGTGATAGGGACCTCTTGGGAACACTGAGCATGGGCATCCTTAAGACCAAGGAGACTGGAGAATAAAATTGTAAACTTGGGGTGCCTGGGTGGCTCAGTTGGTTAAGCAGCTGCCTTCGGCTTGGGTCATGATCCCAGAGTTCTGGGATTGAGCCCCGCATTGGGTTCTCTGCTCAGTGGAGAGCCTGCTTTTCCCTCTCCCTCTGCCTGCTGCTCTGCCTACTTGTGCTCTCTCTCTCTCTACCTCTCTGTCAAATAAATAAATAAAATCTTAAAAAAAAAAAAAAAGAAATTGTAAACTATTCCCCAGGAAGCATTTCCCCACTCATACTTCAAGTAGTTAGCCCTCTTCAATTATCTTTAGCTAAGCACATATCTGCTTAACCTGAGACTGTTTCTCAGTCTTCTTTAAAGCTAGGTGTACTCCTGTGACTAAGTTCAGTAAAAGCGAATTTGAATGGAAGTTATATATTCAATTCCCAGGTTATTCATCTTACATTTGAAGCTTCTTGTCCTAGATTTCTTGCTGTCCACTTTGCATGGGCTGGGACATGAACATGGTATTGATGAACTTTTGCTTATCATGTTTATGAGTACAGATCAATCAGCAAACTTAAGTCCAGACCCGGAAACCACATGTTGAAAATGAAAGTTGAGTAGTATCAACCTACCAACTTAACTGCCAACCTATGATTAGTTCTTGAAAAAACTTTTAGAGTATAACCTGCCTACCTTTCCTGAACTCTTATGGGGAAGAACATACCATTTTATTTAAGCTACTATATATTTCTTTTTATTTTTTTTTTTATTATTTGCTCAGAGGCACAGGTCTGTGAATCATTAGGCTTACACCTTTCACAGCATTCACCATAGCACAAACCCTCTCCAATGTCCATAACCCATCCACCCTATCCCTACCCCCGGTAACCCTCAGTTTGTTTTGTGAGATTAAGAGTCTCTTATGGTTTGTCTCCTTCCCGATCCCATCTTGTTTCATTATTTTTCCCTCCCTACCCCTCACAACCCCCCGCCCTGCCCCTCAAGTTCCTCATATCAGAGAGATCATATAATAATTGTCTTTCTCTGACTGACTTATTTCGCTTAGCATAATACCCTCTAGTTCCATCCACATCGTTGCAAATGGCAAGATTTCATTTTCTTTTGATGGCTGCATACTATTCCATTGTATACATATACATAAATATACATATATATATTTATATACCACATCTTCTTTAGCCATTAATCTGTTGATGGACATCTAGGTTCCCAAATGTTTATAGCAGCAATGTCCACGATAGCCAAACTATGGAAAGAACTTAAGCTACTATATTTTAAGAGTATATTTGTTAAAGACGCTTAATTTATACTTTAACCTACATAACAACTGCACTATTATCAAACTACATTTTTTTACTCCTTGTGTTCTGCCAAACCATAAACACTTCTGTGTTAAAAGATTATTTGATTTCATATTTTCAGTTGCTCCTTAGCAATTCTATTATGGCTACTTCTCTAAGCCTACCGTGATGGTTAATTTTATGTGTCAACTTGGCTGGTCAAACATTATTGTGGATGTTTCTGTGATAGTGCTTTCTTGGCTGAAATTAACATTTAAATTAACAAATTTTGAGTAACGCAGATTACCCTTCATAATATGGGTGGGCCTCTTTCAATAAGTTGAAGGCATTAATATATAAAAGATTGACCTCTCCTGAACAATAAGGAATTCTTCCAGAAAACTGGCTTTGGATTACACTTTAACAAATCTCAAAGTTGGGGTGCCTGGGTGGCTCAGTGGGTTAAAGCCTCTGCCTTCAGCTCAGGTCATGATCTCAGGGTCTTGGGATCAAGCTCCACATTGGGATCTCCGCTCGGCAGGGAGCCTGCTTCCTTCTCTCTTTCTGCCTACTTGTAATTTCTCTCTCTCCCTCTCTCTCTGTCAAATAAATAAATAAATAAATAAAATCTTAAAAAAAAAAAAACAATTCCCAGTCTCCAGCCTTGCCAATCTACTCCACCAGATTTTGGAGGCACAATGCCTCTACAACCTTATGAGCTAATTCCTTAAAAGTTAATGTCCCATTCTCTATCCCTCTCTCACCATACACACGTTGTTTCTGTTTCTCTGAGACCTCTGATAAATACATCTACCTTGCTACTTCTCAGTGTTTACGTCCATTTAAAAAAAATCACCATTTTTGGGAATGCAAGCTGGTGCAGCCACTGTGGAAAACAGTATGGTGTTTCCTCAAAAAGTTGAAAATAGAGCTACCCTACGACCCAGCAATCACACTACTGGGTATTTACCCTAAAGATACAAAGGTAGTGATCCTCAGGGGCACATGCACCCAAATGTTTATAGCAGCAATGTCCACCATAGCCAAACTATGGAAAGAACCTAGATGTCCATCAACAGATGAATGGATAAAGAAGATGTGGTATATATATACAATGGAGTACTATGCAGCTATCAAAAGAAATGAAATCATGCTGTTTGCAACAACGTGGATGGGACTAGAGGGTATTATGCTAAGTGAAACAAGTCAATCAGAGAAAGGCAATTATCATATGATCTCTCTGATATGAGGAACTTGAGGGGCAGGATGGGGGGTCATGGGGGTAGGGAGGGAAAAATAATGAAACAAGATGGGATCAGGAAGGAGACAAACCATAAGAGACTCTTAATCTCACAAAACAAACTGAGGGCTCCTGGGGGGTAGGAGGGTAGGGATAGGGTGGCTGGGTTATGGACATTGGGGAGGGTTTGTGCTATGGTGAGTGCTGTGAATTGTGTAAGCCTGATGATTCACAGACCTGTACCCCTGGGCAAATAATAAAAAATAAATTTTAAAAAATCACCATTTTGCTACGGACAATCTGTATCTCAATTTGGATTATCCCTTCCTGCTACAAGTATTTATTGAAGATTTATTAAGTACCAGACTCTAACTTTGAAATACAAATGACTCCCTGTCTCATAGGGCTTATATTCTAGTGGAAGAGACAGATAATACACAAATACATACACACATACACACCTACATACATACATACATACATAAAATGGTGAAAGTTTTGTAAAGAAAAAGCAAAAGAGCTCAAGAACAACTGAAAGGGAATCCCTTTAGAGAAAGTGTCAGGCAAGAGTATCTCTTGATGATTCAAGAGCTGAGTGAGGGAGTTGGCCATGAGGACACTTTTATAAAAAAAAGAAGTCTAGGCTGAGGAAATAGTAAGGGAAAATTTCTCATGGTGAGAGAATGGTTGGTGTGTTTGAGAAATATTCAGCTAGAATGTAGTGGAGTAGCCTGAAATTTAAGCTGGAAGGGGGTTTCTATATTTGAGATTCTAAATTCTGCCTAATTATAAGGCAGAAGTTACATTGGGACAATAATTGCCTTAGTCTTCCTGAGACTACCTTTCCAGAGTTTATATTTTGAAATTTCTAGACATGTTTGGAAGTCATCTCAATATTTATAAGAAATAAGGCCTCTTTCACATGTTAGAAACTAGTCGAGAAAAATTCCTAAAAGTTTCCCCAAGTTAAAGATGAGATAAATGCTTCATGCTGTATTTATATAGTTGCATTCCACTTTTTTTTTTTAATTCCTGGTAAATTTTCTAGAATTGAAGTGGACTAACCTGGTTTCAGTAGCACTTAGGAATTGGGAGACGTAATGTGAGCTCCAACTTTGACCCTAGTCCAAGGCACTAGTCAGCTGAAGAGCCACTACTTGCCCCAAAGCCTAGAATAATAAGGAGGTGAAACCAGTCACTAGAGGAATAGAGGGAGAAGCTAAAGGACCAGGGTTACCTATCAATATGGAAATTCTTACTTTACCAATAGACAGGGTCTGAATTGTATTTTATTAAGGTGATAGAATGTTTTCTTACCATGTATATATAGCCTTGTATCCAGTCTTATAATTCTGGATTTTAGTCAGCAATTATCCATTTAGTCCTGGTTTTGATCAGCAGGACTTATTAGCAGAGGTGAAAGTTGAAAAACAGAGCCTCCAAGTCTATTGTTATTAATTATTTTATGACCACTTTGGGAGGGTGAAGCCTCCTTGCAAATGTTGTCCTTGAATCATTATACAACAAAATCTGGATCCTCCATGTAAGTAAGCAAAAGAGAAAGAATCTCAGTGCTGACAAAGTCAAAAGGCTGATCATTTTTTTTTCTTTTCAGGAAACTGTTGGAAATGGTAGCCCTTTCAATGCCAGATACTACATTTGAAATATAGTAATTCAAGGACGTTTTAATTTAAAAGAGACTCTATAAAGGTATAGCTTTAGGTGCATGATGAAGTAGCCTTCGGCATGGTAGCACTTTCTATCACCATCCCAGGCCCAAAGGGGGAAACAGAAGGAGGGGCTATTAGAACACACTGGAACAGAGACACAAAAATTAAGTAACAGGGCGCCTGAGTGGCTCAGTGGGTTAAAGCCTCTGCCTTCGGCTCGGGTCATGATCTCAGGGTCCTGGGAACGAGGCCCACATCGGGCTCCCTGCTCAGCGGGGAGCCTGCTTCCCCCTCTCTCTCTGTCTGCCTGCCTCTCTGCCTCCTTGTGATCTCTCGCCCTCTGTGAAATAAATAAATAAAATCTTTAAAAAAAAATTAAGAAACAATTGAGAGGAATAGTAAACCTTGTCCACAAGGTTTTTTTATCCCTGTCCTTACACTGAGGTTTACTATTCCTCTCAATTGTTTCTTAATCTAGGGCTAGGGAAATAAGTGTTCACTCTTCTCACTCCTTTTAGTCCTCTGCAGAGTTGCCCCTGTAAGTCAAATTCAACAAGCAAGACAGAGGGTGTGGGAACCGTGATGTAATCTGGGATAGTGAGCAGGAAAGAGAAGGATCAAAAATTAACCTGGACAAAGAAATGGGAACTATCAAACACGTCTCCTTTTCTCTAGCTAGACAGTAGGATCTGTCCCAAGGTGATTTTACTAAGTGAAATCTCTAAAAATGAGATAGAAATAATTATTCCTATTATTGATAGAAATAATATGGGAGAGATAAACTAACTGCCCTACTTCAGTATACCAAAAAAGGGTAAACTTTACACCAATATATTAATTACTACTCCTTTGGGAAGGAGAATGAGGTGGAGGTAGACAGAGATATTGGAAATGTTTCTTTAAATCACCCTCCAACGCAGTTCGAAGGAGAGCTTCCTGTCAATGGGCTCAAAACTTGGGAAGAGGAGCATCTCTACTTACAGTGCCCACAGATGCAAGCATACAAAGTTAATAATTTTCACAAGACAAAACTGTCCAGGCACATTTATCACACTCATAATACCTAGATTCATTTGTCACTTTTAAAGAATACTATAGTTAATATTGGAAACACATTTGCTTCCTTTCTGAAATGAGGATTCTGAGCCTGACTTTAGGCTACTCTTTACGGATTTGCAAAGTGAAGCCTTAAATGAAAAGATGAGTCTTTTCAGTTCTTTCTAAAGGTCACTATGCTGAAGATCATAGTAACCTTTATTTTGTGAGTCCCGAAGCACCAGAAATGCCCATGTAATATAAACTAAGATTTTTCTTTATTCCATCATCTAGTGTTATTCAAAAAAGTTTGAATTTTCAAATATACATATATTTAAAATTCAAAGGAAGTATGTATGTACTTTATGAACAAAAATTAAATTAAATTAAATTTTTGAAAAACCACTCAAGTGAGATCTTGCTTCAGTTAAACATCTTTGGATGGAAAAAACCTTAATTGCTTTTCTTTCATTGAAAATCCCAGATGAGAGTACAATACTATATCATATATTTCTTATTTGTTTATAAGTCATTTTTAGAGTATATTACATTGCATATTATATAATTGTATTATAGTACCTTTAACTACATACACATGTTTTAATTTATACCACAGCTTACACAGGTACTGGAACATTTACTAACAATAAAGAAATAGCAGCAAAACAAAAAAAAAAAGTGTTGATTTGACAACATTATCAAAAATACTAAGAACAAAACCCAAAGTCAAATAGCAAACAAAAATATCTACAAATATGTAAGAAATATCTTACTATATAAAAAGAGCTTACCAATCAGAATTTTTAAAAAATATTCATGTTAACTGAAAAAAAGTTTTTCTTTTTTTAAGACTTATTTATTTGAGGGCGCCTGGGTGGCTCAGCGGTTTAAAGCCTCTGCCTTCGGCTCAGGTCATGATCTCAGGGTCCTGGGATCGAGGCCCACATCGGGCTCTCTGCTCGGCAGGGAGCCTGCTTCCTCCTCTCTCTCTGCCTGCCTCTCTGCCTACTTGTGATCTCTCTCTCTCTGTCAAATAAATAAATAAAATCTTTAAAAAAAAAAAAGACTTATTTATTTGAGAGAGAGAGCATGAGCAGAAAGGGAGAAAAAAGAATCTCAAGCAGGGCACCTCAGTGGCTCAGTTGGTTGGGCAACTGCCTTCCGCTCAGGTCATGATCATGGAGTCCTGGGATCGAGTCCCACATCAGGCTCCCAGTTCCATGGGGAGTCTGCTTCTCCCTCCGACCTTCTCCCTTCTCATGCTCCTTCTGTCTCTCTCCCTCCCTCTGTCTCTCTCTCAAATAAATGAATAAAATCTTAAAAAAAAAAAAAAAGAATCTCAAGCAGACTCCATGCTTCCGTGGAGCCCAAGGTGGGGCTCAATCTCATCACCCTGAGATCAGGACCTGAGTGGAAAATGAGTCAGAAGCTCAACCAACAGGCCACCCAGGTGCCTCAGAATTGAAAAGAGTTTTAAAGCCAAAATCACACATCAAATTTAAAGCCAAAATCACACATCAAATTAGGACCCTAGGCCTAATCATCATGATTTTTCTCTCTCCTATACTATAAAAATAGCCTGTTAACTCTTCTAGTAGCTTCCACTCTTGCCTTTCTGGTTAATCCACTATCCACATATCAACCAAAGTAATCTTAGTAACACATCAAATTGATCATATGCCTTCTCCCAGCTTAAAAGTTTTAATTGCTTACCACTATCCTTACAAAAAATTGATAATGTTAACCCATGGTTAAAGCATCTTTCATGGGATCGTTTCTACAGACCACTCTGATTTCTTCCCTTTACCCTCTTTTCCCCTA
The DNA here is from genome assembly GCA_002007465.1 of Ailurus styani. Classification (NCBI taxonomy): domain Eukaryota; kingdom Metazoa; phylum Chordata; class Mammalia; order Carnivora; family Ailuridae; genus Ailurus; species Ailurus styani. The sequence continues at coordinate 651,427 of LNAC01000245.1, forward strand.
GCCAGCTTTGCTCTAGGAATATCTTTATATGCTCACTGAACACCCCAGGCTTGTCCCCATTTTAGACTTATCCCTTCTTTTTGGAAAGCTCTTCCCTAGAAATGGCTTGTGACTCACTTCCTAACTTAATTTGGATCTCTGTTTAAATTCACCAAGTTTTTTTCTCATCTCAGGATCTTAGCATATACTACCAAATCTTCCTTAAATTTTTTATCTATTTCATTATAAACATCTGGTTTGTTATTATTTTTCTATTTTATAATTATGCATATACTTTGTATCTAAAAGATATTCCATATTTCTAGCTTTAAAATAAAGGCTGTCCTGTCTTTCACTCATAGCATGATCAATAAGAAAATAAAATACATTTTATCTTTTATAGTAGATGGGAATATTTATGCTGTGGACAGAGTTCTTTGATGTCCTCCCAATACCTGTTCCAGGTTTATATACCTCATATAATCTTTCTCCTTGAGTATATGTAGGGCATAAGAATATGATGGAATACTGCTCCCATGATTAAATTACTAACTAGTTGATTATGAATTCATCAAAAAAGAGATTTATTCTGGAAGCATCTAATCCAAGCCAATGAGTCCTTTTATTTTATTTTTTTTTTAAAGATTTTTTTTTTTAATTTTTTCATTTTGACGCAGAGAGAGAGATTACAAGTAGGCAGAGAGGCAGGCAGAGAGAGAGGAGAGAGGAGGAAGCAGGCTCCCCACTGAGCAGAGAGTCCGATGTGGGCCTTGATCCCAGGACCCTGGGATCATGACCTGAGCCAAAGGCAGCGGCTTTAACCCACTGAGCCACCCAGGCGCCCTAATGAGTCCTTTTAAAAATGTGAGGAAAGACATTCTTCTGATGGACTCAAATTTGAAGGCAGCTGTCATGTTGTAAAGAAGGGAACCCTAACCTATTATGATAGCCAGATAAAGACAAGGCCAACAACAAAAATCAGAACAATATCCCTCATGATGTTGGCTCGAACAGCTTTAATAATATATTATATCAAATCTAGAAACATGTAAAAATATAATACATCATAAACCAAAGGGATTTAATCCAGGAATGCAAGGTTAGTTCAACACTTGAAAATAAGTCCGTTATTTCACAGTATGGACAATTTGAAAAAAGAAATCTTAACAGTCTGAGAGAAAGCATTTGCCAAAATTCAACCTTCATTCATAAGAAGACCTCAATGCATACTAGGAATAGAAGAAAATTTCCTTATTCTGATGAAGGACATTAGGAACAAACCTATCGGTGATATGATACCACTAACACACTGAATTCATTCTTTCTAAAATCCAGAAGGAGGATAAGATGACTCTCACTTCCATTAACATTGTACCAAGGGTCTAGCCAAAAAATATTAACTGCAAATTTAATTTGGGAATTGTATAAAACTCTTTAGGTCATCCAGTTCATTTGAGTGAGCTTGGTAGGCTGCCTTCGTTTGTCCGTTACATCTAAGTTACCAAATAAGGCAAGAAAAACAAAAAGCATACAGATTAAAATAAAACAAAACTATATATTTGCACACTCTTTGTCCAAACAATTTCAAAGATAAAAAATAATAATACTGATATCAATAATTGCATTTAGCAAGGTCACAGGAAGCAACGTCAACACTAAAAATCAAATTTCATTTCTATACAGCAACAAGAAATGAAGAGAAACAGACATTTAAGTGTATGTATTATATACATGTGTGTATATATATTATATAAATATATATATGAATATTATATAGAAATATATATATAATATTTGCATTGAAAAGTCACAAAGTTCTTAGGGATAAATTTGTAAAATATGTGTAAGACCCATACACCACAAACTATAAAATATTTCTGGAAAATATTTAAAAGATCTAAATCAATGGAGAAAATGTACTGTGCCCACAGATCAGAAGACTCAATATCATTAAGTTGTTAATTCTTCTCCTTTTGAGCTACAGATTCAAAGCAAGATTGATCAAAATCCCTGTGATATTTTTTGTATTTGCTGTTATTGTTATTGAAAATGAGAAAATACAAAGGCTTGACAGAAGACATAGATTATATTTAAATGTAGTGCTAAATTTAAAAAGGAAAAATGATAAAATCTTGAAATTATATGGTAGAACATAGTCAACTTTAAATATATTATATGATAAATAACAGTGGAAAGCAATCTATTTTATAGTTAGAAATAAAAATATTTCATTTACAGGTAATAATCAAATGATATAAGAATAAATATATTCCATTATATAAAACTAAAAATTTAGAAAAAATTATAACAAGAAAAAACTGAATTGTAAAGGACATAAATTATATAAAAATGTATTATTTTCATTTCTTTTTACTAGTAAGATAATGCTATGTTAAAAATAGAGCATTATACATATGCAATCAGCTTTAGTTATACATGTATTTACTGAAACAAAATATGTACCCATGTGAATTATCACAATAAACAAAACAAAGAAATTCAATGTAACAAAATTAGACAAATAACCTAATAACAGAAAATATAACTGAATGTGACTACAGAACTCAAATCAAACATTTCTGTCAAATCAAATGTTTTTAATAGAGCATTGGTTATATAAATTAAGTTCCAGCCATATAATGAAATATATATAATACGGATGTAGCCATTGAAAAGAACAAGGCAACTCTGTATATACTGATGAGAATAGCCTTCAAGTAAAAATTACAAAATGAAGAAAGGTGAGTGAGTTCATATTTTTTTAAATCACACACAGAATATATCTGAGAAGATGTAGAAGGAATAATTGAATATTGATTTCCTTTGAAGATAGAATTTGGAAGAGAATCTAGAGAGACACTTTTCACAGTATATGCTTTTATATATTTTAAATTTTGTGTATGTACATATATTATTGATTCAAATATAAATAACATTGTTTTTAATAAGTACTTCCTGCTTTTCTAACTCAACATCTCATTCACATCTTTCAGAAAATAAAAATTTATAATAATAAATAAATTTGTTTTCATGTTTATTATTTATCAGGACTGTGAGGTCATAAGCTTTTTGTATAATGGAGCTGGGTATGTTCCCCACTGTGCAGAACCTGGTCTACAAGTAGACTCTAAACATGCACATTTTTCAGGAGGGAATGAACATAATCAAGTTAATAAAAGATAGATGATTGAATCAACCAAGAGAAAAGGAGTCAAGTGAGTTTTAAAAAATAATTTATAATAGGAAGCAACCACATACAAGTTAAACCCAAAAAGAAATATCATTTTGCCTACCTAATCTGTGAAACACTTTACCATATCCCATACTTGTGGATGTATGGAAACAGACACTTTCAAACATTGCTGTGTTAGAATTAAAGGCCATCAGAGAAATTTTCGTAAAATAGAAAAACTGGACTTAACATGAAGTTCTAAACAATAAAGGATTGGCTAAAATATCAGGTATAAAACCTATGATGAAAAACAAATTTATGATAATTCTATGAAAAATTTTTTCACATATTAAGAATCAACCTGTTTATATTTCTGAACACATTTTTCAAAAGAAAAACCATACACACAGAGACACATGAACATTGCAAAAATACTGAAAATATGAGGCGCCTGAGTGGCTCAAGTGGTTAAGCATCTGACTCTGGATTTTGGTTAAGGTCCTGATCTCAGGGCTGTGAGATCAAGCACTGCATCAGACTCCATGCAGGGCTTGAAGTCTACTTAAGATTCTCTCTCCCTCTCCTTGTGCCCCTCCCCCCACCACCTCTCTCTTCCTCTCTTAAAAATAATAATAATAATAATAATAATACTGAAAATATACAAGGCAAGAAGTTCAGATTGGCTATATCTTAATGCTGGGGCTATATGTATATTTAGATATTTTCCAGATATTCTGTAGTGAATATATGTGAAATTTTAAAGATAAAATTTGTAACAGAAAGTAAACAACTTGATTCTAAACTGGCAAAACAGTGAAACAAAGCAAAACAAAAAAATAGTAATAAAACATATAATTTCTATCATGAGACCTGGTCCTATAAAGTAATGTTTTAAAGCATTTCTTTTCTATTTGGGGTGGGCAGAAGAGAATATTGCAGACAAGATGTGTTGGAATTAGATGTAATCTAAAGAACATGAATTTGACTCTTGTATAGTCCTGGATTCGAATACGTCTTCACGTTTCACCAGGACCCAGTCTGGCCTCTAGGTACCAGACGGTGGATGAATAGTGGGGCTCCATAGTTCCCTGCAAGATAAATTCCCTTTAACTTCTCTGAGTCTCAGTTTCCATATCCAAAGTACAGAAGCAGTGCCAGCGCCCCCCAAAAATTTAACAAAATAATGCTCATAAAAATGCCTAGAACACAGTTAACTTAATGAATGTATGTACACCATACATGTATAAATTAGAACGAACATAAACTTTCTGTATGTAAATAGAGACACAGACGGGATGCCCATAAAAATGGAGACTTACAATTGCACACTGACAAATGGAAGTGCATTATGGAAACTACACTTTTATGAAGAACAGAATAGATATGCATGCAAGTGGAACATAAAAGGCCAGTGTATTTTCTATCTTACATAGGCAATTTTAAGAATAAACAGAAGGGATTTACAGAATTTGATTTATTAATAACACATATTTTATTTTTGGTTCAAAACTAGGTTTATTCTTTTAGGATGGGCAGAAATGTGTGAGAAAGAAAGAAAGAAAGCCAAGATTTAAGGAAAGACTCTGAAATAAAATATGCACACACAGACTTGAAACAATCTGGTCCTAGGGTAACAAAGTAACAGGTTTTGTCCACACATTTCCCCACCCCCAGAAAGGCACTGAATTCCAGTATGCAAACAAAAGGGACATATTGTAGAGGTGATTCTTACAGCTGGAGAGACAAAAGGCTGCACTAGCCAAAGCCAACATTTAACAACGGCCTATCATGAAAAACTTGTTTCTCTCTTTTTTTGAGGAAAAGTGGCATGTTTGAATAAGTGACATATTCTTTAAAGTTTCCATTTTTAAACATTAACAAATATACCTCAAAATAACAACCAACTTTCCCTTTTTTTTATAGAAACCCAGTTTCTCATAAATATCTGTCTGTGCTTTCATCTACATATGTGCTGCTATCTTTCCATAAACTCAATCACAGTGCAATTTAGTCTGTACTGGTAAATGTAGAAAGGCTCTCAGATGGCTTAGAAGAAATAGAACAAAATTAGTTTGGATTTTTTTCCAAGTGGATTGTCACAATCTGTGCATGTTATTTCCCTTACCGTTACATTTATGCAACATTCAGATTCCCTTTCCTCCTTTATCCATCTCCTATTTAACATAAACAGGGGAAAAATTAAGTGGTTATAATCACCTCTCAATCCTGTATAAACTTTATACAATAGCTAAGAGACTAGAATGCTTGAATGGTTGTTATTGGTTTGAATTTGGCATGTGACATCAAAGCAATGTATCTTCTGCGATGCCCAGGAAAACCTTAATCAGAGTTCTAAGCACAAATAAGCAGGGGGAAATTTTTTTGGCTATGCTGTCTTTTAAAATTCCTGAATCTGGTCTCTATCATGATCATCCTTCGAAGGAACCTCCATTTTAACACAGTTGTCAACAGACTCCAAAAATAGGTATTAAAGGAGCTTGCTTAAAGAAATATGTTTAGTCTCATTTCTAAGGAAGTTAATATTTGACCCAGTACATATTTATTTTATTAAAAATGATTATTTTCTGTTAAACACCCCCATGCACAAACACAAACACCTGAGATATATGTGAATGTCAAAATCACTATCAAATCATTTCTTTTGAGTAGCTCTAAAATAATCTCCAAATTTCAAGGCTCCTTCAACTTATTCTATTCAATGTTATTCTATTAAGAGGATGAGACCCAAGATTTTAGTACCTCTTTCCCAACTGGTGGCAATGTTATCAGAACTATTTGAAATAATCAGATTTAAGGTGTTTCTAATTCTCCTAGATTCAATTGATTTCTTATTGTGTGCCTCCTAAACCCTTTATTCACATTTTTATGATGAACACTTCCAAACTGAATGTCAATTACCCATTCATACTCTATTTTCTCTCTTCCTAGCACTCTGTATGGAACGTAGTTCCTGTCTTGTTCCCCCTCTGTACCCAACTTTAAAACACAGTGTTGAAACATTCTCGTAATTCAATGAATTATCTATTGTGTGGTAATCTGGTTTAAAGTCCACACTCACAGTTCTGATGTGCAAAAACTGTTTTCACCATACTGAATTTAAATGTATTAGGCACTTCCATTTCTGCTAGGAAGTGGATAAATAACACCACCATTCCAGATTCAAGATACCCTAGTCACTTGCAGGTTAATATGTTTTCCTCGGGGGGAATACTCAATTTTTCAGGATTTCTCTACCTACTCCCTTCTCTCCAGCTTTCATTAAAGTTTAGAAGAGGCTTGCATAATGGCTGGGCATTGGAAGAGACAGGTAAAAACAAAAAATAAAACAAAACAAAACAAAAAACCTGGGCAAATAGTCTATAATGTCCCATGAGGTTACCCAGGATTCAGGTCCCTTAGGATATTTTTCTAGACTGTACAGGGTCAAAGCTAACTCACCAGTACTCCACCCATGTTCCAAAGTGTAAGAAAGGAGAATGAGAGGAAGTGAAGTGTATGAATTTTCCTATTTAGAGATATGACCTGGCATGTACCCCAGTACCTTTGCCCTGTAGCTGCCCCACGCCTCCTCTTTGGTAATTTGAGTAATGATGGCTGAGCTGTTCATGGGGCCACGGCCTCAGCTCTGGCCAGACTCTGGCCCCAGCACCAGTCCTCCCTAGGGAGATGGGGAGGGATTCTCCACAAGCTTTAAAGGAGACAAGAGCCAGGTTCTAAGCGAAATGGGGTGGGGAAGGAGGGTGGGAGAGGTGTGTGTGCACGCATGCGCACACACACGCACACACACACACACACACAGATATAACCTGGAAGTTGTACAAATTATTCTGCTTATAGGTAATTGATTGAAACTTAGTTTCATGGATTATACTAACAGAAGAGGTAGAGCACATACATGAATAACTACATTATAAGGAAGAAATTATTTTCATAAAAATAACATCTACAAATAGTTAAGCAAGAAGAATTCATTCATCCTGAGGAATTAAGTAAAGCATTTGAGAGCACATCTCCTATAAAATGAACTGAATGTATTACATATGATTGATTTATTGAACTAATATTTAGTGACTCTCATCCATGTAAGTAATGGAAAGTTAGCTAATATGAAGCAAAACAATTATTGTATCTTCCTTAAGTGAGTTATTTATTAATTTTTATATAACTTTATAACTTGGCCAAAGTGGAAATATGAAGGTAAAATCTGGGAATTTTCAAGGTTTTTATAGAGTTCAGTTTCCATGGGTCATAACATAGTCATATTCAATGTCATGAATCAGGGTGATAGCAAAAAGGATCTTTTAGTCAAGTGTTTTCTTTTTATCAGTAAAGGGAAAACTTACATAGACACTCTCCAGAAAAACTAAATTTTTGCTTTCTTGACCAGAAGTTCAAGAAAATTTGGGAAAATAATTATCTTGAAAAGGAGATATTTCTATAACTAACCTAAATCGAAAATAGCTAGACTGATTCCATATGATGGAGCACATTGCCACTCTAATAAAATCAAGGTTTCTATAGTAAGTAAACAGAGGAAGAAATGTCTTTTGGGTAAGCAAATAACAGGTTCTGTTACTCATCCAAACTGTGGCCTTTACGTGGCTTAACTCTTATGCAACTTAAAGATTATTCCCAATGTCCACTGCCTCCCCAGACAACTGACTTCATAAATGATTTCATCTCTCTTCTTAATAAACAATATACCTTTCTACTTCCTCTTCACTGTTGAAATTATAAATATAATCTTTTATCTACCATAATAAAAATAAAAAAATCTCCCCTCATTTCAATGATCGATTCTAGGCACCTGACAACTCCTCTCCTTCCCTCCGTGGCCAAGTATTTCTAAAGTACAATTCTTACACATTGTCTCTTCTCATTTACTCCCCTTTCACTTTCTAATCCACATCAATCTGACCTCTGCTTCCACAACTGCAACTATGCTGAAGTCAATGATGGCCAATGGTTTTCATATTTCCAATGCAATAGACAATATTCCATCTTTACAAAACCTAAGCTCTGTGCATCATTTCCGTATGTTTCCTACTCCTAAAGTTATACCTTCCTTTGGCTCCTGAGAAACTACTCCTTATTGGGTTTCCTCATACCTTTTTGAACACATCTTGTTCATCTTAGTGATTTATGTCTTTTATTTGTATACATACTCTATTGTGCAGAATACCAATATGTGAAAAATTCTCCACATTAGGGAATGTATAGAAATTCAAAGAAATGCCTCATATCTCATGTCACTATGTTATGAATAGAACAGGATTGGCTTTGTTAAACCATTAAATTACCCCATCAATGGTTATAAATTTTAGGTGAACTGAGAATCATCTGGAAATAAATTTATTCTTATTCTTTTAGCTCTCCATTCACTTGACAAATATTTATCAGATGCCCACTATTAACCAGAAAGTCTTCAAGGCACCACATATACAGAAGTGAATAGACAATGATGGGATGAAGATACAAGAGAAGGAAAATAAACCAGGTAAAAACCAGGATAGAAAAAAAATTAGTTCAAACCATGAAAGAGCAAAGTGAACAACTTACTCCCTGAAATTAAGAACTTAGAAGATATATGTTTAATATACATACTAAAATTGGAAAAAGATAGAGAAAATTAGGTTATTTTCTTATCACAGATGACATGCAAATTTGTAAATATTTCCATGTATTTTTTAGAATCAATACCTAAACATGAGAAAGATATCATTAAAAAGCAATCTCCAGACAAATCTAACTAATGAATGTTGATGAAATTCTCTTCAATATCATCAAACATAATTCAATACCTAAATAAAAATATTTTAATATAAACAGTGTAGGAATGCAAGGGTAGTTCACTATAGATATTCTATTAATATCACATTAATTTATCTGAGGAAATGCATCAAAATATGTCTGGAGATCATGAGAATGCCTGACAAAATTTTAAAGCCTACAGCTGCTAAATATCACTCAGTAAAATAGGAATTGTGGATACAATGAAATACCACCGATACCCACCAGAATGGCTAAAATGAAAAAGAGGGGAAATCCCAAATTTTGTTAAAGACAGGGAATAATCAGAAGTTTCCTACACTGTTGCAAAGAGTATAAATTAGTACAGCAACTATGGAAAATAGTATAGCAGTATCTGCTAAAGGTGAATATTTGGGGCACCCGGGTGGCTCAGTTGTTGGGCATCTGCCTTCGGCTTGAGTCATGATCCCAGGGTCCTGGGATCCAGCCCTGCTGCAGGCTCCCTGTTCAGTGGGGAGCCTGCTTCTCACTCTGCTACTCCCCCTGCTTGTGTTCCCTCTCTCTCTATGTCTCTCTCTGTCAAATAAATAAATAAATAAAATTTTTAAAAAATTAAAAAAAAATAAAGGTGAATATTTGTATAACCTATGACCCACCAATTTTACTCTTAGGTATATTACTGATCAAGATGCCCTTAACATTTCCTCAACCTTTAACCAAATGTTAGACAAGCTTCTTTTTAGTCTTGTACTCAGTCTCCCTTTCCTTAGAACGTTTACTTTAGAAAACTTGTTATAAATTTTCTTTGCCTCTTGGAATTATAAACTTTTTAAAAAGCCTCTTAATAGGTTTATAACCTAAGACTATCTTTCTTAAGGACCCGGGAGCTATCCCTTTGAAATGTAACTAGCAAAGAAGATAGCACCCCTATCTCCCAGTCTCTGCTAGATGGCAGAAGCCTAGCTTCATTGGATGCTTAGTTCCAAGCTGTAGGACTACCTCCTGTCAGGAACGTTGGTAATTGAGTAGTGCCAATGACCAAACACAGACAGCCTATCATCCTCCTATCTTGGATTTTAATAACTCTTTTGACTGCTGTTTCGGAGGAGTTGAGCTTAGACTGAATTCTAGTCTCGATTGCAATAGCCTTGAATAAAGTCTTTCTTTTTTTGTTGTTGTTATTTTTTGTTTGTTTCCTTTTTTTTTTTCTTTTTTAAGTAGGCTCCATGTCCAGCATGGAGCCCAATGCAGGGCTTGAAATCACAATCCTGAAATCAAGACCTGAGCTGAGATCAAGTGGCAGACGCTTAACTGACTGAGCCACCCAGGTGTCCCTTGAATAAAGTCTTTCTTACCTTCCTTTGTCCAATTTTTGCTTTAGTGTTCTCATCAGAATACAAATACATGAACTAAAAAACAAAACAAAACAGAACAAAATTAGAATGTTCATATCAGCATTATTCAAAAAACTGCAAACAGAAAACTAGGCAACTGTCCATCAACAGTTGAGTTGAATGAATAGATAAATTATGGTAGATTCATAATATAATTCAATTGAACAATGAGAAAAAATGCACTACAACTACAGGCAAACTATGGACCAGTTTTTTGGTTTTTTTTTAAGATTTTGTTTATTTATTTGATGACAGAGAGAGAGGTTACAAGTAGAGAGGCAGGCAGAGAGAGAGGGGAACCAGGCTCCCCGCTGAGCAGGGAGTCCGATGCGGGGCTCGATCCCAGGACCCTGAGATCATGACCTGAGCCAAAGGCAGAGGCTTTAACCCACTGAGCCACCCAGGTGTTCCTATGGATCAGTTTTTAAAAACATAATGCCAAGTAAAAGAAGCTAGTCAGAAAAAAGTACATACTGTTTGATTCAGTTCATATAAATTACAAAACCAGGTGAAGTTTATCTATGCTTTTATAAATAGGGTGTTGATTATCGTTGGTGGGGACAGTGACAGTTATTCAAGAGTTTTCTGACTACAATCAAGAGGTATTCCAGTCAACATCAAGGAGTGCTGGTCATACTCTGTTTCTTGATCAAGGTGCCAGGTACATGAGTGTGTTCAGATAGTCAAAATTCAGCATGTTGTACTGTTACGTAATATGTACTTTTTAAAAAATGGATATAACACTTAACATTTTTAAAAATCACCCAAGGATCTTGTTAAATTTGCATATTTCAGTGCTACAACTCTGGAGATTCTGACTTAGCAAATCCAGTATGAGGCTAGGATTTGTATTTTTTATTTTATTTTATTTTAAAGATTTTATCTATTTATTTGACAGAGAGAGAGAGAGAAAGAGAAATCACAAGTAGGCAGAGAGGCAGGCAGAGAGAGGAGGAAGCAGGCTCCCCACTGATCAGGGAGCCAGATGTGGGCCTCGTTCCCAGGACCCTGAGATCATGACCTGAGTCGAAGGCAGAGGCTTTAACCCACTAAACCACCCAGGCACCCCAGGATAAGTATTTTAACAAGTTGGTGGTCTTTGAACCTTAAAGAGAGCCTTAAAGAATCCTGGCACAATTGTCAGTAAATATATTGCATGTGGTTACTTTTACTCACCAGATGTATCTTGCTATAATGCCAGAGCATCTTTTGCTAAACCAGAGGGAAAAAAAAATGCTATTTTGAGCTGTGAACCAAGGATTGATTTAAGATATAATATATATTTTATGTATTGCATCTAGCCTTGCTATTTGTCAGATTTTACAGAAACTTCCATTCTCTCATTTGTGTATGGTCTAGGTAGCCTCTGCAGAGGTGAAGAGTTGTCTTTGTCTCTCCAGCTTATTCTGGTAAACTCCACCTTTAGTCATTTAACAAAATATAGTTCTGCGTGTTTCGCACACATGGTCCAAAGCTTAACCCTTATAGTTAGAAAAAGCCTATATGGGATCTTTAACATATTTCAATGTCTCTTCATCTATATCAAATGGTAGTTTTAATAATAGAACTGTATCTGTTCTAAATTGCTTGCATGGATTAGATTCATTTAATCCTCTCTAAAAGTCTATGACAAACTGTTAGCCCTGATTTGCCTATGAGGCACAGAGAGGTTGTACAACTTGCCTTAACTGCACAGAGCTAGGGAGTAGCACAGATGGGACTTGAACCAGGCCCCGTGGCTCCAGAGCTTCGGAGCTCAGCCACCTCACCCCACTGCTCCTCCTCAGAGAGGGCCTGCCACTGCTCTAGGCTCAGCCCCAGCACTTCCTGCCTGAGTTGCTGCACAGGGCCAGCCTGGTTTTTTCAAAAGTTGAAGTTACGTAATGCAAACATGTTGATAAGGTGTATTAGTGTAGAGTGTATTTTGAAATAGTGTGACCCTCCAGTTTGAAATTATTAGATAAAATAAAATAAAAATAAATAATAGTATAATACATTTTGTCATACTGGCAATCAAATGAAATGCCTATGAGAGTATAAACTGTAAAGAAATATGCAAATGCCAGTTAGTTCTGCATTATAAAAAGTTAACCAAAAAGTGTGTCCTAAGAAAGAGGAGTGATTGTCCATCATCAGCTACTCCCTTTGTCTATGGTCCCACACAAAAGTGGAACTTATTTCAAAGGGATCAGTTGATTAGCCACATTCTCTGCACCTATATCCAAAAAGATGGCCACTTAAGGAGAAAGTAGACAATCCAGCAGATTTTGCCACTCTAAATCCAAGCTCATTAAACCCACAGGGCCAAACACACCCTGTTTCTCAATTTCCATTCCAATTCACCCCAAAGCTTCTGGAAGCCTCCTCCACTCCTCTGGATTTCTACTGGATCTTCTCTTCTCTTTCTTCCTTTCCTTCTTTTCTTTCTTTCTTTTTCTTTCTTTCTTCTTTCTTCCCTCCCTCCCTCTTTCCTTTCTTCTCTTCCTTCCTTCCTTCCTTCCTTTTCTTTCTTTTCCTTTTCTTTCTCTTTCTTTCTTACTTTCTTTCTTCCTTTTTCTCTTTCAGATTTTTATTTATTTATTTGAGAGAGACAGAAAGAACAGAGGCAGGTGGAAGGACAGAGAGAGAGTGAGAAGCAGACTCCACACTGAGCAGGGAGCCTGATGCAGAACTCGATCCCAGGAGCCTGAGATCATGACCTGAGTGGAAGTCATACTGACTGAGCCACCCAGGTGCCTCTCTTCCCTCACTTTCAACAGGTGACTTCTCCCCTCATGTCCTATATAGAAAGTACAAAGACTTGGTGGGAAATCTTACAATCTTACAAAGCCATTAGGCTTATCAATACATTTCCTTTCACAATCTTTCCTATGGCAAGAAAGGTAGCTCTGCGTTGTGATGACAGTTAAACATGTTAAATGAATCTTTTTCCTCCCTTTCACAGTCAGATTTCTTCACAAACTCAACACTTACTATTTCCACTTCTTAACATCCTACTCATTCCTTAACCCAGTGCAAACTGGCCTCTTCCCACTACACCATCAGTAAGTGCTCTTTAAAATAAATGGAAAATTTGATTCCTTATCTGTCTTGATCTCACAGTGGCTTTTGTTTTTGTCATTTTCTCTCCTTTTTCTTGTTTTCAAAATAATTTAGAGGTGAAATTCACAAAACATAAAATTAACCATTTTAAAATGAGCAATTCAGTGGCAGCTGTTCATTCACATTGTTGTACAGCCACTACCTCTATTTAGCTCCAAAACATTTTTATCACTCCAAAACAAAATCCCTTACCCATTACAGTCTCTCCCCATCTCCACCTTCCTCTCAGGCCCTAGCAACCACCAGTTTGCATTCTGTATCTATGGATTTATCTATTCTGGATATTTCATATGTCAAATGGAATCATACAATATGTGGTACTGAGTTTCTTACCCTTGGCATATTTTGTTGGAAGTTCATCCACGCTGTAACTTCAGTGCTTATTGTGCTTTTTTTTCCTTATCCGTTTTTTTGGATATTTTAATTTTCTTATCCATTTATCTCCCTTTCTTCTTGAAACATTCCTTTCCTATGGTTTCTGGCAGACTATACCACATTTTCCTCTTACTCTTTGCAGGCCCAACACTTAGCATAACACCTTAGAGATTCATAACACTATAGCATACATTAGTACTTCATTTTTTACCAGTTAATAAGATATTCCATTATATGCATTTCCCACACTATATATATGTATGTGTGTGTGTGTGTGTGTGTGTGTATGTGTGTGTATTCATTTCCCTCCCCCCACCAAACTGCAACACCTGCATCTCTATCCCAGGTATTTCTTTGGAGCTCTAGACCCATATATCATATGGGTGAATTAGTTATTGCACTTGACAATGACACATATACTTGTTATAAGTATACCTGAAACACAACATGAAAAACCTGTACTTTCCAAAAGACCATGCTTCCTTCTATTCCACATCCCCCTGCTCATTAAATGGCACTGCCATTCACCCTGGTAGCTAACTTAAAAACCTAGGTATTCTTCTTTTTTTTTTTTTTGCCTCCTCTTTCCTCTGTCACATTCAATCACTAATTTGTTTTTAATTTATCTTTTTAATATTTCTTGAATCCAAGCACTTCACTCCAATACCGTCAGCATTAACCTTGTCCAAGCCACCATGTTGGCTCCTGTAGATTGAAATGAGTGCTTTTTCGGCTGACGCCCAAGCCTCCAGGCACAGTCTGTTTTCCACATTGCATCTAGAGTAATCTTTCTAAAACAAGTTTTGTTGTCAAACCTATAATAAAGAAATCTCTTCAAATGCTTCACATTGCCCTCAGGATAAAGTACAAATTCCTTTAAAAATGCATAGATTCTTTAAGTATTGATTCTGCTTACTTCTCTCTGGCCACCTTTCCCAGCATTCTACATCCCATGCATAATAGATTAATTTTAGTTCTTGGGCAGGGCCACACATCCCCCTTTATTTAAAGGTCTTTGAACAAGCTGCTTTCTCTGTCTAGAACACTCTCCTCACACAAATAACCCACCACTTTCATCTCACCAATTCTTACTCATCTCTAAAAGGTCAAGCCTTTCCTTTTTGCCTTCAATAGAGATTTTATTCTGATGCTGTTTTGGTTGCCCTACAATCTGAATGACTGGTGTACTGTGTTAGCTGTTCTGCCTTTGTCTTAGCCTCATGGTTCCCTAATTTCTGTTTGATAGACCATGTCTTTTTGCATCTTTTTTGACAACAATAAAGCATGGTTTTCTAAAACTTTCCTTATTTGTGAATGAAAACATTTTTCAGATTATGTACTTCTCTCAGCCTTCCCTTTTATGGGTAGGAAGGTATACCTTTAAAGATTGTGACTAGGTCTCAATAAAGCGAATTTCCTGTACTCCCACCAACCTTCCGCCTCTTGTTACCTCAAGGTCAGCTTATGTAGAAAGACAATACACCCAACATGAAAAGATGTATGGAAGGTACCCTTGCACAAGTTTGAACTTTGGAAATTTAACTTTGAGGATTGTGATAAGAAGAGAAAATCATGGAACAGTCTATTAACTAGATTAATAGGCTAGTCAGTCTACTAACTAATCAAAATTCGAAAAAATTTAAAAAAATAGCAATTGAATACAAATAATAAAAATACCTCATTATGAAAAGTCTCATTACATGATTTGTAGAAAGATAATACAAACATTTTTTCTACTTATAATTCTGAATGTTTTAAATATGGGTTTGTAAAAGGTTGTCAACGAGAAAATGCAGAGAAAACAAAAGTTTTTCTGAAGATTTTGGAAAAATCCCCAAAGGAAACAAAGTACTGGCCTGAAAAAATAAATCAAAAGCCCACAACAAGTATTAGTGTCACGGTAAAAAGCAGTGAATAGAATCGGAAATGAACACTTTGATTTCACTGTTTGGTCCAAGTGAAATAATAAAACAAGCAGCGTGACTGATGAAAAAGAAACTAGACTTTCCCATAAGTGATCCACATTTCTGAATCACCCACATGTGACTTTTAAAAAGTATAGTGCTTTCAGTTTTGAAACAAACTGAACAGTGCAGCTTTATCTTTTTAAAGTCCACAGAAGATACATACATTAGCATATTCTATAATTTAACATTTAAAAATCTCCTTATATTGTGTAAGTCTCATATAAAATGAATTCTAATAGGGATGCACCAAGAGGTGAAAAGAATCTTATATCAATGTTCAAAGACCAAAATTCTAGCCTAAGACTTATGCCAACTATATAATCTTGAACAAAGCATCTAACCTTCAGTTTCTTTGTGTCATATTTTCCTCTCCTATAGAAGTAATGAGTGGTTGCGACTAAATGGTCTCCAAGATCACTTGCAGCTCAAATTCTAGCATGGAATAAAATTGAAAAGCAAATGTACTTTTCACTAAAATAATTACTTGCTACTGAGTATAATTGCTTTCTTTTGGTAAAAGGACATGCTCATTATACTCATTTTTATGTGCATAGCACTGTTTTCTATTTACACAGTGTGGCTATAAAGCCATGTGATATTTTTTGAATAAGCATAAAAGCACTTACTCTTCCAAATGAGTGTAGTCCCATCTTAGGTGACTAAGTCTAGAGTTGCAGACTTCTGCTGATGCTGAGATTTATTGGCTTGAAACTCAAAATTTTCTACCAAATTAAAAATACATAAGTTTGAATTCACTTAATATTTCATGCATTTATTTGCTTATCAAAGATATCCTCTCTACAGGTAAATCTTAATCTTTTAACTGTGTTTTTCATTTTCTTTTTCTAGTAACAATGAGAAATATTTCATAGCCAGGATTGGACATGAAGATGGAGTGATAAAGTTGGATAATATAGCATTTGGTTTCTAAAATGTGTGATGTAATTATAACATACAAAGATGAATTTTCTTGTGTGGCTAGTAAAATAGTAATTTAAAAAAAAAGTCTCAAAAGAGTGATTCTAAATGTGGTCCAAAAAATAGTGGCATATTTAGAATAAATGTATGAATTCCCAGGGAGAATACTTTGAAGTTTAATATTTCACTGATTATGTAAGTTCTAGTATAATTTGTTTAAAAAATGTTCTATTACTCTATAAATGACATATTTATAATAAACATAAAAATAAAACTTGTGCTCCAAAGAGTCTATACATACAAATATACATATATATAATTAGATAACTGTGGAATTCCAGTTTCCTCCATTATTTTTTATCTTGAATCACCTTCATCTCCAATTTCCAGAATAAATAAATGATTAAAGGCAAATCTGGAAGTTTCCTTAGTAGAGCTATCTTTAAGCATTGTATAAGAGTAGATACTTAATGGATACTACTCCTATGGCCTGAATACCAGGACTTCACCTTCCTGTCCATACCATGACAAACTCTTCACCATACTAAATTACACTTTTCTTTTTTTTTTTTAAGATTTTATTTATTTGATAGAGAGAGACACGGCGAGAGAGAGAACACAAGCAGGGGAGTGGGAGAGGGGAAGCAGGCCTCCTGCAGAGCAGGGAGCCCAATGCAGGGTTCAATCCCAGGACCCTAGGATCACAACCTGAGCCAAAGGCAGACACTTAACGACTGAGCCACTCAGGTGCCCCTAAATTACACTTTTCTTGAAAGCAAAGTTACATTTGAAAAGAGAGGCAAATATTATCATTTATCCAGATGTATTCTTTTCACTTCATAAATTTTTTGGCATAGGACATTGAGAAAACATTTTATTAAGTCAAAATTTGTGTTTCATAGAGACAACTACCTTTTATCCTTATAGATCATAAATGACTTCAAATCCTACAACTTCTAAAACCCATGCACATTTTTCTTGTTAAAACAAAAACGACACAGACTACTACTGTTAGAATCTATAGATTTTCCATGTGAAAAAAAAAGGTTTTTTTTTTAAATTTCTGAAAAATGCAAGAGAAAAGTATTTAGGAAATAAAAAATTCACCTGAGTTACTCCCTTCCATTCTCCCTTCCCCTGTCATATGATTTTATACATTCTTTCACCTTTTATTTATTAATCTAGATATATTTTACATTCTACACTCTACCATATTGTTATTTTTCCACACTCAACACAAATCCTTTTTTTTTTTTAAAGATTTTATTTATTCATTTGACACAGAGAGAGAGATTACAAGTAGGCAGAGAGGCAGGCAGAGAGAGAGGAGAGAGGAGGAAGCAGGCTCCCTGCTGAGCAGAGAGCCCGATGTGGGCCTCGATCCCAGAACCCTGGGATCATGACCTGAGCCGAAGGCAGCGGCTTTAACCCACTGAGCCACCCAGGCGCCCAACACAAATCCTTTTAAACAGGATTTTTGTTTGTTTATTACTGTTCAACATAATTTGTTAGCACCTTCCACTTAAAATCTAGTCAAGGGGGAAAAATTTGGCAGATTTTTTTATTTGGGTTTTGCCTTTATACTATTGTCAATCCTGAGTCAACACCCTGTTATAATCAACCATAGATTTGTGATCGCTTTCTGGAGGAAAATTTTAAAATAGCTGTGGATAAGTTGTATACTACTATATATCATAATTTTACTTAATTTAAATTTTCACTTTATACTAAAGGTAGCAAAGCCTTGTAATGATAATTCTTGGGACACAAACTCTGTAAACAAAGTTCCTAAAAGCTTATGGTATCCATTAGGCTAAAGGATCCTGGCTGAATCATGAATAATGGAGGTCAACAGTACCAATAATCAGTGATTCTCCAAGGTAAGCTCCATCCTTCACTAGAATAGAAAAAGCTTTTCCCATGTGTACTTAACACAGGTTTCTAAGGAGGTTATGTCCGTGTTCTTTATTCTAACTATGTAGTATATCAGAAACCAATGAAAAATGTTGCTTTTTATCCATGAAAGAATAAGTTAATAGAAGGAACTTCCTGTGTTTCAAAAACTCAGCAGCATTACATGAACCCCCACCCCAACATATGAAAAACAGACTTAAGATTCCAGAATCTGTCCTTCCACACTTGCTTCAGCCCCATATTATTCATCCTACAGGCATGTTAAAGTGAGAGCCTTTCCCATTATCTACCTAATTTTTACTCAATATTAAAGTCTGTCTCGACATCATTCACCTCCCTGGCCATCTGAGACCAAATGCAGTGATGCCATTTATGCTCTCATGGTACCCTCTACTAATACTCACTGTAGCTTTCAACAAGTGCATAACAATTTCTCATTTCCAGGTTTTGGCAAGGACCACATCTTAGTCACTGTTTTATTTCCAATTCATTCTACAGTTCTTGGTACATACTTGATAATAAATTATTGAAACAATTCTCATTAAAAAGTGTTTGCCAACCCATTTTATCCTTAGAATAGTATGTAATCATCCACAGCTTTCCAACTAATTAATGTTGATTTTGAAGCCAGTTTCTTTACCAACATATCAGGAATCACTAACACTGAAAGCGAATTCCTGGAATCTCAACCTACTCTTCGATGACTGTTCCTTCATGTTCACTCAACTCATGTTATACCAAAATGCAAGCCTCTTGGCTTTGATATGGGACTCTTGTTCTTGGGTACTGACCTTGGCTTTCCTCAGCCTGGATTTGCCAACTACTCATTTAGACTTGTTCACTTTGAAGTATCCTCAGAAACAACATACCATATATGACTATTTTTCGTCCAGAACATGGCTTAGATTGAGTTTATCTTAGCCTTTGTGGACAGGAATTTCACTATATAAACATTTGATAAGGTTTTGTGTCCACGGCACGACATCACAGCAGTGCTCTAATTTTATTTTCTATTTCTGCAATACACTAAACTTTCTTCCTATCATAATACCTCCCTACTAACATAAAGATTAAATAATATGTTGAAGCTAAATATTTTAATCTTGCCAAATTATTATTTTAATGAGTACCATTTTATTATTATGGGCATGTGTTGTAAATACATAAGATGAAATGTCATCTACAAATTTCCCATATTCTTGCAGTAATCCATGTCTTTGACTCCCCATACCTACCATTAAAATGAAAGTAATGACACTAGGTCACATTCTGTGAGTGTGTCACAGAAGGCTCTTCCCACCATTCTTCCCCAACTTAGTCCCTTGGAGAAAGTATGAAAAGAGTCCTAAATGTTTTCCACTTAGATCATAGCATTATACAGTAATAAATATTAATTCCACTATTTTACGTTGTCTTTGCTCTATTCCAATATTTCCCCAGTGGTATCAAATAGGAAATCATCTGAGTTCATGTTAAACCCAAGAGAATTAAGAAGATGTTATATGCACAAGAATTAGGAGGATATTATGCACAAGCATATGAAAGTCACTGTCATCTGATAAAAATACATATATTTATTATATAATTTAGGAAGATACCATATACATATAATACACACACACACACACATATGATTTGCACATCCTAATTTTTTTTTTACTAGACACTCCGGTTTATTAAAAATGAAGCTTCAAGTACTATTCTGACTTACATAATTCTGAAGAAAAACATTCTGGACTACTCTTCTAACATATTTTCCATGCTTGAAAGCAAAAATCAATACTGAGTGGAGATAAGGAAGAGAGAAGAAAAAGAAGTGCTCATCAAAAGAAAAAAAAGAATATCAAGGATAACCTAAATTTAATTAAAATAGAATCTTTTTTGAGAAGTTGTTCAAATCTGCATTATTATAAAAATATTAAAGACAGAGTGATCTATGACCAAAATATGTTTTAAAATTTCTTTCGACTGGTAATATGTTTAAGTAGCATAACTGGGCATCTTCCATGGACTAGTGTGTTTGATCTAAGGGAAAGCGATTTATAGGGATTAAGAAGGCTTCTAGAAATACATTTAAGTATGACTTTTATTGGGGTTCAGACATATATGAGCATGATTTGCAAACACTGGGGCAGTCTGGCAAAAGATTATTTGCATAGGAAGCTGAATAGCAGTCTAGTCTCTCAGGAAAGAATATGTCCTTAAAAAGAAAGAACTGCCTTGTTGAATTTGGACAGGTAGATTAGAAAGCTTTAGCTGCTACGAAGAGTTGGAACTCTTAAAAAAATGGAGTTGTTATTACAGAATCTCGTGCCTTATTTCTAGGTTGAAGTATAGCATAATTCAGACATGCATTTGGTATCCTAAAGGGTTAGATCTGCTTCCAATAGCAAATTGTTGTACCTGGTGGGGACGGTGGTCTAGTACGAGTGTGGTGGCCATCGTCAGGCTCCACAGTGTGAATACCATACAAATAGATCTATCTATACTTGAGCACAAAGGAGATTCTCTCTCATAATCCAAGAAATACCTAAGGGAAAAGACATGGTTTACATGAAAAGAGAGAACTTGAACCAGGCTAATCTTAATACAGTAAGATATTTCCTAAAATGGGAAGAGGTCTAAGTCTACCAATCTACAAGATTTCTAAGCCCATTTGTTCCTTAATATAAGACTGATTTTAAAATATTATTGGAGTAACATCAGCAAGATGGCAGAATAAAAGTTTTCGGCCATTATTATCCCACAGGAACACTGATTTTGACAACCACCCAGGGACAAGAACAGCACCGTGGGAGTCCAGGAGTACAGCAGAGAAGTTCCAGCACACCACTGGAATAAAAATTTTAATAACAGATGTATTGGAAAAGATAAGAACAGTATCACTCTACCTGTGTCACCCTCCCCTAAAGCAGCACAGTTCATATGTCGATTATAGGAGAGCCCATAATTTCTCCCACTGGGAAAAGGATGTAGTGAGTGAGTGCTCAATTTTCCCAGCTATCTAGTACACAGCCCAGTCAGCTCACTAATTTTTTCCTCACCTCATCCAGAATACTCAGGGGTTTGACACCAGACTACTAAGGATTAGAAGAGCTAAGTGTTTGGAAGAGGCTAAGAGAAAGGTGGAGAGGTGGAGACTTAGATAACAGGGTTTGGAACTCAATAACAGACCACTAATTCTAATATTTGCTTATGAACTCTGTCAGGGGAAACCCCTGGACAACCTTGTCTACAGACTATTCTAACTCTCTGATGAGCTCTGAATATCTCACCCCCATTTTGCCAGCTTCCCACACACACCCTCAGGGATGTCAAGTGTGAATATTTGCACATGATTTGTAAGTGCATGCAGATAGCCAGTTTCACTTGGCAGGATTGAGAGAAGCCACAGAAACTAGAGCATTTAAGGGTAATACCCTAGGAAAAATAAACAAGAGGTCCTCAGCATCCAGCTAGACTTTGTAAAATTGAAGGAAGGCATATGATCTTACAAAATCCCCCCTTGGGCTCCTGGGTGGCTCAGTCAGTTAAGCGTCTGCCTTCGGTTCAGGTCATGATCTCAGGGCCCTGGGACTGAGCCCTGCATTGAGTTCCACACTCAGTGGGGAGTCTGCTTATCTTTCTCCCTCTCTCTCTCTCTATCTCTATCAAATAAATAAATAAAATCTTAAAAAAAGAATTTCTCTCTTAAGGGACCTAGAGGTGTGGAGTCAGCGTATCCCCAGATATAACCTGGGAGAGCCTCTAATCCTTCATGAGGATTCTGAATGGTAAAAATGTTTCTCTCCTGAAGCCAGTCATTAAAGGCTGGAGGAGGTATTTTCTTCCTCAAAAGGCAAAGACAGAAAAGCAAGACTTCAAGGAAAATAAAAATCAAGGACCCTTGACACCACCAAAAGAACACAGTAATTTTCTCATAACTGACCCCCCCAAAAAATATATATCTATGACTTGACCTGATAAAAGATTTAAAATAATTGTTTTAAGAAAGTTTAGTGAGGGGTACCTGGGTGGCTCAGTTGGGTAAGCATCGAACTCTTGATTTCGGCTCAGTTCATGATCTCATGGTCATGAGATCAAGACACACATCAGGCTCCACGCTCAGCAGAGTCTGCTTAAGATTCTTTCCTCTCCCTCTGCCCCTCATAGAGCACTCACTCTCTTTCTTTCTCTCTCTCTCCCTTCCCTCCCACCCTCAAACAAATAAATAAATCTTTAAAAAAAAGAAAGTTCAGTGAAATTCAGTGAAATGTTCTCTTTCACTGCAAAATCAGGAACTCAACAGTGAAATACAAGAGAACTCAACAAAATCAGGAAAATAGTGTGTGAACAAAATAGAAAATTCAACAGAGCTAAAATTAAAAAAAAAATTTCTGGAGCTGAAGAATACAATGAATGAACAAAAATACAATACAGCATATTGAGAGCAGACTCAATCAAGTGAAGAAAAAATATGTAAACCTGAAGATAGGCCATTTGAAATTATCTGGTTAGATGAGAAAAAAAGAAAAAAAAAGGAAATAAAAAGAATTGAAGAAAGTCTGTAGGCATAACACCAAGAGAATTAATATACATATTACAGAAATCCTAGAAGAAGGAGAAAGAAAGAGGAGGCGCTCATTTAAAGAAATAACATCTAAAAACTCCCAAATCTTGGGAGAGATATGGAAATCCATTCATATGAGGCTTGAAAGTTCCTAAACAGGTACAACCCAAAGAGGACTTCAACAGGACACATTATAATCAAACTGTCAATAAATTTAGGACAAAGAGAGAATTGTGAAAGTAGGAAGAGAAAAAACACTCATTATATACAAGGAAGCCTCTATAAGTCTGTCAGCAGATTTCTAAGCAGAAACTTTGCAAGCCATGAAAAGTGGTAAATGAATAAAACTAACAAAGAAGAATGCTTTACCTGCCAAAGCATTCTTCAGAAATGAAAGATACAGACTTTCCCAGACAAACAAAAGCTAAAGGATTTCATTATCACTGTAACTGCCTTAAGGGAAAAAAAAAGGCTGAAAAGAGTTCTTCAAACTAAAACAAAAGGATGCTAACTAGCAACATAAAAATAGAAGTATAAAACTCATTAATAAAGGCAAGCAGGTAGTCCAATTCAGAGTACTCTAATACTGGAAGGTTTTTTGTAAATAACCTTTAATATAAAAGGTTAAAAGACAAAAGAATTAAAAGCAACTATAGTTACAATATTTTGTTAATGGATCCAAAATATAAAAAGACATAAAGATATAAAGTGTGACATTAAAAACAAAATGTAGTGAATTCCAGAGTTTTTTATGCAAGTTCTTATCAACTACAAATAGACTGCTATATTTTATATTTTGTGCTAACCAAAAAGAAAATCCTACACCAAATACTCAAAAGATTCAGAGAAAAAAAAAATAATTCACTCTAGAAAATCATAAAATCACAAAGGAAAACAGCAAGATGAAGACACAAAGGAAATACAAAGCAGCCAGAAAACAATGAAGAAAACAGCAATAGTTATCATCCTTACATATAAATACTTCAGATATAAATGGATTAAATTTTATAATTGATAAACATAGAATGGATAAATGGATGAAAACAAGATACAATTACAAGTTGCCTGCAAGGGGCACCTGGGTGGTTCAGTGGGTTAAGCCTCTGCCTTCGGCTCAGGTCATAATCTCAGGGTCCTGGGATCGAGTCCCACATTGGGCTCCCTGCTCAGCAGGGAGCCTGCTTCCTCCTCTCTCTCTGCCTGACTCTCTGCCTACTTGTAATCTCTCCCTCTGTGTCAAATAAATAAATAAATAAATAAAATCTTTTAAAAAAAAAAGAGTCTGTTAAAAAAAAAAACCAACAAGTTGCCTTCAAGACACTCACTTTAGCTTTCAAGACACACAGAGATGAATATGAAGGATTTAGAAAGATACTCCATGTAAATAAATGGGTACCTAGAAAAAGCAAGAGTAGATATATTTTTATTCGTCTATGAACTATCATCCAGACAGAAAACCAATAGTGCAACACTGGACTTTACTACACTTCAGACCAGATGGACTTAACAGACATGTATAGAACATTCCAACCCATACCAGCAGAATACATCTTCTCAAGTACACATAGAACATTTCCTAGGAGATAGATCATAGTTAGGCTACAAACAAGTCTTAACAAATTGAGGAATAAAATCATATGAAGTGTCTTTTCTGAGCACAATAGTATGAAAGTAGAAATCAGCAAAAGGAAAAAGACTGGAAAATTCACAAATATGTAAATATACACACACATACTCCTGAACAACTAAAAGGTCAAAAAGGAATCAAAAAGGATATCAAAAGTTATTTTACAACCAATGAAAATGGAAACACCATATACCAACACTTGTGGGATGCAGCAAAAGCAGTTCTAACAGAGAAGTTTACAGCAACAAACACTTACATTAAGATAAAAGAAAGATCTCAAATAAATAACCTAACTTCATACCTCAAGGAACTTATAAAAAGAACAAACTAAGACCAAAGTTAAGAGATGGAGGAAAATAACAAATATGAGAACAGAAATAAATGAAATAGAGACTAGATAAACAACAAAGATCAACTAAACTAAGAGTTTTGTTTTTATTTTTGTTTTTTTAAATAAACCCACAGTTAATAACATACTCAATGGTGAGAAGCTGAAAGCTTTTCCTTTAAGGTCAGGAACAAGACAAGGAAGCCCAGTACTGCTACTTCTATTCAACATAATACTGAAAGTCCTAGCCAGAGTAATTAGGCATGAAAAAGAAATAAAAAGCATCCAAATCAGAAAAAAAGAAGTAAAAATGTGTCTGTTTGCAAATGACATGATCTTACATATAAAAATCCCTGAAAACTCCACCAAAAAATTATTTGAGCTAATAAACATGTTCAGTACAATTGCAGGATATAAAATCAATATACAAAAATCAGTTGTGTTTGTGTATATTAATAATATACTGAAAAAGAAATTAAGAAAACAATCCCATTTGCAATAGCACCAAAAATAATAAAGAATTAGGAATAAATTTAAGCAGGTATAAGCTCTTTATAATAAAAGCTATAAAATACTGATGAAAGAAATTGAAAAACACAAATAAATGGAAAGATAATCCATGTTAATGGACTAGAAGAATTAATATTGTTAAAATGCCCATACTACCCAAAGAAATCAATAGGTTCAATATAATCCTTATCAAATCTCTAATGGAATTTTCCATAGAAATAGAAAAAAAAATACTAAAACTCATAGGGAACCACAAAAATCCCTAAAGAGACAAACCAACCTTGAGCAAGAACAAAGCTGGAAGCATCACACTGCCAGATTTCAATTATTGTTTTTGATTTTTTTTTTCAGTCAGGACTTCAGCTCATGACCCCAAGATCAAGAGTTACATGCTCTACCAACTGAGACAGCCAGGTGCCCCCAACACTGACTGATTTCAAAGTATACTACAAAGTTACAGTAATCAAAACAGCATGCATAAAAACTGGCATAAAAACAGACAGAACAAAGATCCCAGAAATAAACAACACATTTACAACCAACTCATTTTTGACAAAGGTGCCAAGAATACACAATGGGGAAAGAAGAGTCTCTTCAACAAATGGTACTGAAAAAATGGATATCCATATGAGTAACAATGGAATAGAACCCTTATCTCACACCATACATAAAAATAAACTCAAAACGGATTGAACTTAAATTTAAGACCTGAAACTGTAAAAGTATTAGAAGAAAACATAAGAAAATAGCTTCTTGACATTAGTCTGGGTGATGATTTCTTAGTTATAATCCCAGAAACACAGTCTTAAAAAAAAAAAAAGTTAAGTGGGATTACACAATCTATAAATCTATTACATAGTAAAGGAAAGAACAGAGTGAAGGTACAGTCTATGGAATGGGAGAAAATACTTGCAAACCATATACAGGCATACATCATTCTATTGTGCTTCACTTACGGTGCTTCACAGATACTGTTATTTTTTACTTTTTATTTTATTTTATTTTTTACACAAATTGAAGGTTTGTGGCAACCCTGGGGTAAGCAAGTCTGTCAATGCCATTTTTCCAACAGCATTTGCTCATTTCATGTTACTGTGTCACATTTTGGCAATTCTCACAATATTTCAAACTTTTTCATTATTATATTTGTAATGGTGAGCTATGATCAATGATTACAACTCACTGAAACTCAGATACTGGTAGTATTTTTTAGCAGTAAGATATTTTATAATTAAGGTATGTACATTTTTAGACATGTTTTGCACTTAATATACTACAATACAGTGCAAACATAACTTGTATATGCACTAGAAAACCAAAAAACTTATTTGACTCACTTTATTGTGATATTTGCTTTATTGTAGTGGTCTGGAACCCAACCCACAAGATCTCTGAGGTTTGCCTATATCCAATAAACAAGTAATTTCCAAAATATATAAGGAACTCAAACAACTCAATAGCAAGAAAGCAAATAATATGATTTTAAAAATAGGCAAAGGACTTGAACAGCCATTTCTCAAAAGAAGGCATGCGAATGGCCTACAGGTATATGAAAAGGTGTTCAATTTCACTAATTAGAGAAATGCAAATCAAACCACAGTGACCTATCAATTCCACCTGTTAGAATGCCTACACTCAAAAAAGAAAGCATAACACAGGTTAGTCATGATATGAAGTAAAGGGAAATCCTATTTGTAACAACGTGGATGAACCTGAAGGACACTGTGTTAAGTGAAATACACTGGACACAGAAAGACAAATATTATACTATCTCACTTATATGCAGAATCTAAAATAGCAAACCTCATAGAAACAAAGAACAGAATGATGGCACCACAACCTGGGGATGGGGTTGGGGGATGAGGAGATGTTAGTCAAAGGGTATGAACTTTCAGTTATAAGATGAATAAGTTCTACAGACCTAATGTATGGTATGGTAACTATATCTTATAATAATATTTTGTATAGTTGAAATTTGTTAGAGTAGATCTTAAGTGTCCTTCCCTCATATACACCCACACATACAAACACACAACACAATAAATATATGGGATATTGGATATGTAACTAATTTGATTGTGCTGGTCATTTCACAATCTATACATACATCAAAACATCACATTAAATACCTTAAATGCATACAATTTTTATGTCAATCATACCTCAATAAAGCTGAAAAAATAAGAAATAACATTAAATATTCCAGAACAATGTTAATTTGTGCCCCAACTTCATTCAGGTTCCCCTTGAAAATCTTGGAACAGAATCCAATAACTAGTATCTTGAATTTAAATTAGGCTATAGATACAGAGTCTCCTTTATCAAACATAAGGAGGATACCGGGAATTCAGCAAAGGCCAATGGCATGAAGGTATAAAACCTGAAAATTATAAAAGTAAGCCTCTTACAGGTGACCAGCTGGAAATATAATCAATATATATTTCTGTTGGGCGCCTGGGTGGCTCAGTCAGTTAAGTGGTTGCCTTCAGCTCAGGTCATGATCCCAGGTTCCTGGGATCAAGCCCTCCCTGCTCAGTAGGGAGTCTGCTTTTCCCTCTTCTTCTGCCACTTTCCCCTGCTGGTGCTCTTTCTCTCTCTCTCTTTCTCAAATAAAGAAACAAGTCTTTAAAATATATATATTTCTATTAAATGCATGTACATGCATTGTTGCAAGCATTTATGTGCATTAACTCAATCCTCACCTCCACAATTTGAAATAGGTTATTATAATCCACATGGTATAGATGAGGAAACTGCGGCACACGGGACATTAACCCCACCCCTAGAAAATGCAGGATGTAGAATTAGAATCCAGGCAGTCTAGTTACATGGGTGATGTCTTTTATTATTATTTTTTTTTTACTTATATGAGAAAGAAAAAGAGCAAATATCACAATAAAGTGAGTCAAATAAGTTTTTTGGTTTTCTAGTGCATATACAAGTTATGTTTGCACTGTATTGTAGTATATTAAGTGCAAAACATGTCTAAAAATGTACAGGGAGAGAGAGAGAGAGGGCACAAGCAGCGGGAGCAGCAGAGGGAAAGGGAGAAGCATAGGCTCTCTAAGCAGGAGCCCAACATGGGGCTTAATCCCAGAACCCTGGGATCAGGACCTGAGCTGAAGGCAGACACTTTGACCAACTGAGCCACCCAGGCGCCCCATGGGTCATGTCCTTAACCTTTACTTCCTAGCTAAATTTCAAGCCCTTCCACAAAGATTGTATCATCTTCCCTGTTCTTTCCCTGGAAAGACTATTCAGCTTCTGTTATTAACCAGCATCTTCTTTAAAGAAGGTAATTTGAGGATATTCAAAGGCTCCAAAATTCTAGATGAGGAACAAAAGGTTATTGTTCCTGACAGAACGGCCTCTCCATACTTTGTATGACATTTTGAAAAAGTTAATTGTTTTAAATCCCCCTAGTCATTTTACTTTATATTTTTTAGGGAAAGAAACCACATTTAATCTTTTCTTCAGAGAAAAAAATTACCCTATATTACTAATACAGAAGTAATTCCTATAATATCAATAGTTTGTGAAGTACTTTACAGATGATTTCACGGTTAGGAAAATCTCCCCTCCCCCAAATCTATAAACTTTCAGAAACAAGGCAGGAGTTGTAATGTTAGACTTGTTGTAATGTTAGTCTCGTTAGACTCCATAAAGGTTACTCTAGTAAGTAACTTGTAAGTTACAGACACATATTACTGTTGAGGGAAAAGTAATTTGTTGTAATCATTTTTAATTATAGTTATTTTTAATTATCTTTGCTGTATGTGTAAACATTAAAAATACAAACAGTGCTGCTATAGCACAGATGGTTGGTGCTTGTTACCCAGGCTGTCAAGCATCATTTGAACACCACTGCCTCCTTTTCTCTAATTGTAAGGAAAAGCAATAAAGTTGCATCTTGGAAATAATTTTCGTGTTTGAGAAAACTGGTTGTTACTAAGGGTGGAAGAACCGATTTATGGTCAGCCTTTTTCTTTCCCTCAGCAACACTTTTAAACTCCTCTTCACTTGAGACCCCCTTCACTCTTAATGGTTCTGGTTTACACAGTAGTGAGCCTCCACATGTCCATGCTTGGTTTTGCTTTGATTCAGTCAACTAATCAAGAACCTGGAATGGTTTCAAAAAAAAAAAAAAAAAAAAGTCCCCCTTCGAAACTTGAATATGTGCACTGAAGTGGCAATATGAAGTGTGCAGATGGCACCAAAGTTCCAAATACCTGGTTTTATTCACGTCCACACACAAAAACCAAAGTAAAATTAAATAACATTCCAAGATTTTAATACTAAGTTGTTCTGGTGTCAACACATGATTGAAAAAACGGCTCAAATTTTTTTCAGTTAACATGAGAACTATTATATCCGCCACCTGGTGGCCAGCACTGAAGTGGGTGAAACTCTAGTTTGAATACTCAAATAAAAGATGAATTTCCTCTGTGAGCTTAGAGTCAAAGTCAAAGGCTACATCATAATCTGAACGTTAAATCTGTCAGATCAATGCAAAGAAAAAAACTGCTCTTGGCTTAGTTCGACATTTGTCAATACATTTTATTCCCATTTCTTTTTTTTAACTATTGTTCAATTTTTAATGTTGTCTATGTAGGCATGCTGGACTACAGCCAGGGCAAAAAAAAAATCTTAATAATCAGCTTTTCACAGAAAATAATATTTTCTACAAACATGGAATTGTAACCAAAGATCAATTCAGTTTCCTAAAAAAGGGAATTCTACCCATAAAGATGAAAATGAGCATAAAATACTTTAAAAAATGTGGTCTATGGCAATCTATAGCAGCTTTGGTGATAATAAATGGGATAATAGTTGTCTACACTGAGCGACCAGCTTTACTACCAATCATTCTGATGATCTGGGAGGGCAGAAAAACATGCAAGAAAAGTAACTTTCTGTATTTCTGTATGTCTTAGGTCATTTAAGTACTAATCTACAGAAAGATACACAAAACACAAGCTATAAATATTTAGGTAATCTCTTCTCATATGTAGATATATGAGAT
Organism: Ailurus styani; assembly: GCA_002007465.1. Classification (NCBI taxonomy): domain Eukaryota; kingdom Metazoa; phylum Chordata; class Mammalia; order Carnivora; family Ailuridae; genus Ailurus; species Ailurus styani. Next base: position 682,057 of record LNAC01000245.1, read on the forward strand.
AACTTAATGAGACAGAAAGACATTCACCCAGAAGTTGAGGAAGAAAGCTCTAAATTTTGGGGGGGGGAAAAGTTACATTCTTTTAGTCCAAAAATGATTGTTAATGATGAGTATTGAGATAATTAAAAATCAAATTTTAATTTATCACTGAAGGTGCCAGATGGACAGTCCCAGAGTGCATGTCTGTTTTTATCACAGAAGCAAGTTACAAAGACTACTCTGCCATTTCATGCCAATTTTATATTTAATGATGAAATTGCCCTTATTAAAACCATAATACTTTGCTAAGAATATAGATGAGTTATAGAGCACTCTCCTCTTAACTTTGGGAATGTGACAAATAGGACAGTCAAGATTAAACCCCACTAACTCTGAATATACTCCATACTGAACTTAACATTTCACATCCCTTATTTAAGTTAGTGTCTATTACATGAATTAGAATTTTGAAGTCTGTACCATAAAAGCTTATTTTAATCATATGGACAAGTAATTTAATTATATGCCCAATGTCTAGCCTTGTAAAGATAATGAGTACAGTAATATATTCTTTAGAAAACAAATAAAAGACCTGATAAGTCTATATGGGCATCTGAGTACAGTCTTTTATAAAACAACATACAATGTATATTTTAAAAATTTCCAAATGAACGGATATGTAATAGTGATTGTGTTCCCTATATATAGAAATATAATAAATATAATAAATTCAGATAACACTCCTTTTCCTAATTGTTTACTCGTTTATATTGCTCCTCTGGGCTCTCACTCATTAGTTTGGTATTTATACAACTGATTCTCCCTGTTGTCTCTGGAGTCCACTGAAATATTATTTTCTGATCACTGTCCTCAGTCAGTACAACTTCACACTTAACCCCAATCATATCCCTGATCTTGGAAAACCTGAATTTTAGATAAGATGTGATTCTTCCATTTTCCTGATGGCAGCAAACTTCTCATTACAAAATTATCCATACGCCATCCCTGACCGACCTTTCAGGCAAGCAGTTGCCTTCCAGCTTACGTGCCAAATGTCAGCCCTACAGGTAAGTCAAGACATTGGCCCCATGCTACTTAATTGGACTTCTACTCAACCTCACCTCACTTTCAACCATTTGCAGAATTGGCTAAGGGACTTGCAGAATTCAACCTTAAATCCAAAAAGCAACTCAAGTCCAGAAGTAGGCAGGCCAGGACATGCAGTGGCTCAATAATTGCCTTTATCTTATCCTCCAATGTTAGATGCAGGCCTCCATTTCTATTCTTGTAGTCTCGAGGCTGTCAAGTGACTGCTTATCTTCCAGACATCATGGCTACATTCCAGGCACAAAGAAGAAAAGAGGAATACAAGGAGCAGTACCTGTATCATTAAAGCCGAAAATCTTCCTAGAAATCCTCATCCTGTCTCTCATTGAACTCTAACATACATCTTATCCCTACTGCAAGGAAGTCTGGGAAGCAAATGTTTTTAGCTGTTATATTGGCTCTCTGAACATAATCATGATTCTATTGGTAAGGGGACAAGAACGATGCATTAAGTGTAGACAACCAGTTTCTGCCATGTCTAGCAAAGAACACTGGGCTTGTTTCACAATCTACAAGTTGGGTGAGCATTAATAGGTTAAAAATAAGTTTCTCTTTTCCTACAACTTTCTCATAACTTTAAAATTACAAAGACATTTATTGGATTATTCTTCTTAAGAGAAAACTCAGTGTTGGGCAATTTTATTCACTTTGAACACAAGCAATTGGTCAGCTTGCTTCCAGTATGAATGCTTGGAAGATTAGGAAGCTCTGTTCCGATACATTTTCCAATTCTTTTAATATTCCTCTGTCCCATCTGGCTCCTTTTCATGGTTCAGAAGTTAAAGAGAAGAAATGGCATAAATTTATTGGTCTAAAAATTAGTTACAAACTTATGAATATGGCTGGTTATAGTACAGGGAATATTAGTTAGAAATGCTAATCCTGAGAAAACAGTTTGCTTATGCACAGGAGTCCCTCTGTTTTATGACTGCCGGAAAGCTTGAAGCCAAATTTGGAATCTGCTCTGATCAAGTTTATAGGACTTCAGCAGTATCTATCTATCTGTCTGTCTGTCTATCTATCTTCTATCTATCTATCTATACACACACATTTTGTCAAAACTACTTCTTGACTCCATTTTTCTTAGGTACATATAATTTAAGCTTTTTCTTCCAAAAAGGCAGAATGAAAATAAAATATAAATAAGAATGAAAATATTCTCATATAGTGAAGCATTATGTTATATATAAGTGAAGCAAATATTTTCTACATATGGTACATTGTGCTATGAAACCTGAAGGCATACCAGATAATTAGAACAAGTTACTATTCACAAGAATCATATATATATACATCCATCTATCATCTCCCCATCTACCTAGCTATCTCCCTCCCTTCCTCCCTCCCCCCACCCTCACCCTTCCTCATGCAAAATAGTGAAGTTAAGTTTGTGAACATTTGGGAACATTGGGAACAATTAGTGAAATGTACATGTAAATTAAGAATAAACATCTGCTAGGAGGTGTCAAATGGGAAATCAGTAAAGAGAGGCTTCAGAGAAGACGAATATGAGGTGACACTGAATAAAAAGTGAGACACGGATGAAAGGAGTGGGGAGCCCCGAAGAGGGCGTGGAAGAGTGAAAGGCACAGACATGGAAGTGAACACATCATACGGAGAGCTATATTTTCTAAGTGTGCTAAGGATCCACAAAGACACATCAGACTGATAACAAGGGGACTTAAAAAGAGATAAGTGGAGTGCCTTCTGGTTGATTCAGCAAGAAACCAGAAACCACATCATTCTGGAACTAGAAAGAGGTATGATGAAACAGTGTTTCAGGAAGATTAATTTTGTAAGCACTATGAAGAATGGATTGGCATGAAACCGAATCGAAGGAGAACAGCTAGGAGTCTATTGAAATAATCCATGTGTGAAGTGATGAGGGCCAGGACAAAAATGGTAACTGCTGAAAATGAAACAAGTAAAAAAAGTGGAGTCCTTATATGAAGCATCAGCAGTCTCCAATTTTAAAAGGAATCCAGCTGAGAACTGGAGGTGAAGCGGAGTGTGCAGCAGCACTGACCATGCTTATAATGGTGCATACATCATTATCCACTTCTACAGATAGAGGGGTTTACAAATAAGGAAGCCTGTATCTACAATTCCTACCAATTCTAAAATAATTCCCCAGTTACTATAATTTGTGCTCTGATGACTTCATGAAAATGGTTATTTGTTGATTCTAATTACACTGGTAGGGGTGCCTGGGTGGCTCAGTGGGTTAAAGCCTCTGCCTTCGGCACAGGTCATGATCTCAGGGTCCTGGGATCGAGGCCCGCATTGGGCTCTCTGCTCGTCAGGGAGCCTGCTTCCTCCTCTCTCTCTGCCTGCCTTTCTGCCTACTTGTGATCTCTCTCTCTCTCTCTCTCTCTCTCTCTCTCTCTCTCTTTCTCTCTCTCTGTCAAATAAATAAATAAAATCTTTAATTACACTGGTGGTTTCTGAAATAAGTCACTGGTTCCATCAACTCTGAAATTTGTCTTGCATTTGGCCTCTTCTTTACAAAGTCCTTTTGCTTATACCACAGACTTATGATAAGTCTATAAAGGTCCAAAGGATTATGCCACACTGCTCAAAGGTCATAGTAACAGATCTTTCAAATGGGACTGGCTACTCACATTTGAAATTTCAAATAGTATTATGCCTTCCAGGTGTGATGAAAATGACTGACTCGTTACTAAAATCCATGCTTTCCCCTCTTCCTGGAAACTGAACTTGACTGCAGCTTCCTTCAGCATGACTATGTAACTGAGTTCTTGCCAACGGATTGTCAGTAGCACTGATGTTCAACACTTCCAAGGTTTACCTGTATAACCACCCACATCTACTCTTCCATTCTGTGAATTTCAGAATTTGTTCCATGAATTTCAATTCCAAGTGACCTGTAAACCACATGCAGCAGTAGTTAAGACCTCAATCAGCTATCAGCCTGGATCTCTGAAAAATTGTATAAAAGTATATATAAATATATATAAATATACTCCTGTTCAAATTTAAACTTCTGAAGCCATTATATATTTTAGGATCTATTTGTTAGAGTAGTTAGGCTACCCTAGTACACCAGGTATCAGATTTCCCCTTGAAAATGCTATTTGACACACACACACACACAAAATCATGGCTAAGATTCAATCCCTTGAGATGACAGTAAATATCAGGTTGAACATCAAAGTTCGCCAAAATTGAAAATGTTTAAAGAAAAACTTATGTAATTTTCCAAATTGTGTGGCTCCTCCCTAAGACCTTGGAGCTGAGCTGTTTATTGGGTAATGTATAGTATGGGAGGTCTTAGGAATAAGATCTAGAGAGCTATTTGCAAGATCTTGAAATCATATTTTGAGGTAGTAGCAGAAACAGATACAAGGAAAGATGTCGGCATAAGCTGAATAGTGCATCAAATTGAGCATGCTTAAATGGTAGATGATGGATTAGTAATGAAAGATAAAGGAACAAATTGAAACATCTGTAGGTCCCAATACCTACTGCTCCAAAAGAGAACTTATCTTATCTTATCTTATCCCCTTCCTTTTTATTATTTGTAAATATTTTTGATCTATGGCACATATAAATTGCAGAAATTTTAACTTACATTTTAATAAATGTTTACAATGCAAACATACCCTTCTCATGCACTTGTCATTTTTAGCCCTAGAGCTAATTATTCTTCTGACTTTTATCACAATGAATATATAAATAAAAGCATATAGAGTACGTTATGTCTGCTTCTTTTGTTCTCTATATATTGAAATATATATAATGATATATATCAATAAGTAGCTCAACACTAATGAAATAGGTTTGTTTTCATTTTTGTATAGTACTTTATTCCATGAATATATCATAGTTCATTTATTCATTCTAATATTGATGGATAATTGGGTTATTTCCAGTTTGGGACTATTATAAATAATGTTGCTAAGAAAATTGCTGTGCATGCATTTTGGTACACATTTTCATGTATCACTGTTGAGCACAGGTGGGGTTGCAGAGTCAAAATATATTCCTATGTTGATCTTTAAAAGATACTGACAGTTTTCCAAATTTAACAATTCTCATGGCCACCAGCAATGTACAACAGTTTCAGTTGTTCCACATCTTTGCCAACATTTGATAGTATCAGTTTCTCACACATTAACTGTTCTGATATTTAACTTTTAGAAATGTTAATAATTGGGAGGTAGCAAGAGAAACTTTGAGTTGTACCACAATATTATCTATATTATTATATATAATTATATATATATTATATATTAATATATAATATATATTACTGTAATAATATATAATATATATGTATTCTAGATATAGATCCATTGGTAAAGAGAGTAATGTGACTATTATATCGTAGTCTGTGGTTTGTATTATTTAAATTTTTGGTTGCTCTATGAATATATGCATGTCCACAGATGACCTAGAAAACACCTTGCATATTGACTTGGAGTTACAAATAAGTTTTAGCCAGTAGGCAAATTTGCAATATGGCAACTATTACTAATGGGGATAGTATATTTACTATTTTTTAGTAATATTTCTATTACTATTTAGTAATATTTCTGTAAAGAATATATAGAAATCTTCAGTAAGATTTCTATAGTAAGATTACTATCTTTTAGTAAGATTTTAGTAATATATCTTTACTATATTTTAATAAGAATATTTTTATCTATGTTCATGAATAAAATTGGTATAAAATATTCTTTCTTGTGGTATTTATAACAGTTTAGTAGGAGGATTGATTATGCTGGGCACCTAAATGATCTAATTCTGCTCTTTTTTCTTATTTATCCTGAAAGTATTACTTCTTATTGATAGAAGTTATGAGTAAAGTAATTGGACCTAAGGTTCTGTTTGTTGAAGAGTTTCTGAATATGGTTTCAGTTTTTTAAATAAAGTGCTAATTATATTTTTGAATTTCTATTTCCTCTTGTGTTAGTTTGGCTAAATGTGTTTTCAAAAGAACTTAACCGAGGCGCCTGGGTGGCACAGTTGGTAAGTGTCTGCCTTTGGCTCGGGTCATGATCCCAGGGTCCTGGGAGTGAGCCCCACGTAGGGCTCCCTGCTCAGTGGGGAGCCTTTTTCTCCCTCTCCTTCTCCACTCCCTCTGCTTGTGGTCTCTTTCTCTGTCAAATAAATAAATAAATAAATAAATAAAAATTTTTTAGAAAAAGAACTTAACCTATGTTTTCTAATTTGTCAAAAGTATCAGCATAAACTTATTTATAGTATCCACTTATTCTTGTGATATCTATAGGATCTGTAGTAATGCCTTCTATCTCTACCATTTTATAATTAGTTTGTATTATCAGTCTTTTTGATCAGTCACAGTATCAGTATATAAATTTTATTAATCTTTTCAAAGGACCAACTTTTGAATGTATTAACTAATGTTTCTTCAATTTCTACTTTACTATCATTATTTTTCTTCTTTAACTTACTTTATTTTTTTAAAGATTTTATTTATTTATTTGACAGAGAGAGAGAAATCACAAGTAGGCAGAAAGGCAGTCAGAGAGAGAGGAAGAAGCAGGCTCCTGCTAAGCAGAGGACCCGATGCGGGACTCGATCCCAGGACCCTGAGATCATGACCTGAGCCAAAGGCAGAGGCTTTAACCCAATGAGCCAACCAGGTGTCCCTTTGTTTTCTACCTTCAAGTAGAAATTGAAATAATTGATTTTACACTAATTCTTTTCTAATAGAAGCATTTACATAATTACCTCTTGACACTGTTTCAGTTGCATTTCATACATTTTAATACAGGTTTTTTTTTTCCACCCAGTTTAAAATATTTTCCAATTTTTTTTTTTTTACTTTTGGGGTGCCTGGGTGGCTCAGTCGGTTAAGCACCTGACTTTGGCTCAGATCATGAACTCCGGGTCCTCTGACTGAGCCCTCTTCCACTTTCCTGCTCAGCAGGGAGTCTGCTTCTCTCTCTCTCATTCCCACTGCTCATTCCCTCTCAAATAAATAAATTCTTAAAAAAGTCTTTTAAAAAATCTTTAAAAATGTTATATACCTCTCTCTGTCTGATTTTCATTGAGATTTTTCTCTTTGGAGTTGTCACTTTTTGCTATGCTGTGTCTATAGGTATATTTGCATTCATCATGCTTGATATCTTTAATCAGCTTGAAAAAAATTTAGCCAATTTCTGCTGAAATATTTCTTCGCCACTCTGCCATCACTTTCTCAATAAGACTAAGATTCCACAACATGTTAAATAACGTTATCATGAGGCATAGATCATTTATCTTCTTTTCTATATTTTCCCACCTTTTCCCTCCTTTGATTATCCAGGATCTTTTAATTGACTCACTTTCCAGTTCATTAATCATTATTTTGTTCTGTTAAATCTGTTAAATCAGTTTACTAAATTCTTAAGTTCAGATATTTTATTTTTACAAAATCCAAAGATACAATTTTTGGTCCTCTTTGTATAGATTCAAGATTCTGGTGAAATTCTCTTTCATTGTCTTAAACATATTAGTCACAGTGATTTTAGATTTATTTGTTTCAATTGCCTAGTTTTACTCTTCTTTTTATTTGGTCCTGTATCTTGCCATGTCTAGTAATTTTGTATTAAATGTTAATAATCCTATACAAAAAATGTAAGGCTACAAATACTGTTATAGTTCCCCAAACAAATACTTTGTTTCTTCTGGGCATCAGGTAATATACAAACAGAGCATACTGATACAACTAAGAGGGTATATCTCTTTGGTATATCTCAGATTTGTTCTTATTCCAATACATGGTCTTTGTACTCTCTCAAGTAAAAGGGTTCTCAGGTCTATACCACCTTTGCAAAATCTTGATCTCCAGTTTTTGTCAACAGCACTTTGAGACTATGGAGTTCTTCCACTTAGCTTTCCACATTCCACTCTTAGCTTCTGTGCTTATGCATTTTGACCTATGTTTGTGTGAGAAGCCAGCAAATGCCTTATGAGGAAGCTGTCTTGCTGGGACCATCACATCTCCTAGATAGCACTGCTGCTACTACTAAGTACAAATGCTGATCCATCAGAACTCTCAAGGAGAAATGTAACAAAATGGAGGGGAATTTGTCTCATCCTTTTCTAAGTTATACTTTGGTAAAGAGGTGCTAATTCACACTGTCCCATACACTATTATCTCTTTAATGAAAGCAACTTTCTAATACCCACAGATATTTACTCATAGACTATACAGCCAGGGAATAATGCATTACTACTAAGACATCATGAATCACATTTGGCTCTCGTATTCCCTTTTCCTCAGGTTAAGGTAAATGTTATTGAAAGAGAGTCTCCATAGAAGTAGGAAAACAAAGTTTTAATAACTCCCTTTGTAATTTTATCAAACATTAATATATCTAGCAACAGATACAGCCCAAAATAGTAGTTCTTAACTATGAGTGATTTCCGCCCCCCTTTGCCCAGGAGAAATCTGTTACTCTCTGGAGATGACATTTTGAGCTACTACTGGAATCCATTGAATAGAAGTCAAGAAAGAAACAAAAATCCTGCAATGCACTGGCTAAACACTGCCCCACATTCTACCCTCAACAAAGAATTATTTGGCCTAAAACATCAATAGTGCCACGGGAGAGAATAACTGGCCTAGACTTAAGTTGGGTCCCCTCTGCTCTATAGCAACTGAGCTTAGCTTTTTCAAAGGCCATTATGACCAATTATCAAACACATTTTTTAATGGCAAAGGAGAATAATAATAGTATCAACATTTCAAATTTCTTTGTTATAATACAGATTCCTAATTGCCTTCCTGTACTATAGTGATTAAGGAGAGTAAAATAACTCAATTTCAGTCCAGAAGATGACTAGTAACACTTTATGACTGCATGATGTTAGAGACAATGAGTTTACAATACCCCCAACGTTAAAGGCTATGTACTTGTTTCCATGGTATCATTCAGTAGTCAAGGTATATGAAAGGAAAGAATACTTACAGTTAGACTGATTCAATTTTGAGAATTCTTAGAACATATTTTTTGGAAAGTAAAGAAGTCTAGGATGTTCAATGTGCTGGCAGGAACTGAAATGATACAGATCAGAGATAAGGTTGAATGGGGAAACAAGTAAAGTTTCAAAGTCAGACTGGAATGGAAGATGGACTAGGACAAAAAGTAAGAAGAGGAGGTCTTGGGATTCCTGTTGAGGTCAAACAGCAGACATTTGTTTCTGGAGCTAAAGCTCCAGAACATGAGAGCAAGCCAGAGCAATAAGAGCTTGTGATTAAAAAATTATTTTTTGATATACTGAAATTTAAGATCTCAGAAGTGGTATAACTCAAGGTGATGACAACGTTCAATGTTTTGGCCAAGGGACTGAACTGATAACATTAAATGGAAATAAATGTTTATAGCTGCAGTAGTATTTGAGACCTCAGTGACTAGGTTGTTTGATAATATTAGATAATGCTGCATAAAAAATCACTGTAAAATTCAGTTGCTTACACAGTAAATATTTATTTATATTTCTTATCTTCATAGGTCATTTGTGAGGCTCTGCATTGGACTATTCATTGGCAGCCCTTGGCTGAAGGCTTTGGTTTTGAATCAGGAATCCCTGATGTGTCTTTTCATTTTGATTGGTCCAATAGCTCTCCAGGGTATATTTTTCCTAAGGAGAATGGTAACAATACAAGAGAGCAAGCAGAAAATTCCAGTGCTTCATGACTCCTAACCCAAATTAACATAATGTCATCTCTGCCCATATTCCTCTGGTCAAAGTAAGTCACACGACACCTAATATTAATAAAATGGATATACCCTATCTTCAATGGAAGGGATTACAAAGATGAAAGAAAAAAGGCATAAATGTATCATTTTACTAGGAAAACTGTTTTTAAATTTTCAAATAATGATTCACTCTATTATAGATGTGCAACCCTTATGTTGTCAAGATCACTGTATTAGACATGAAAGAACATGGAAGGAAATCCCTGTGAAAGGGAAAAGGAAGTAAGCAGTGGCAGCCAAGAAGAATGTTCATGCCACAGTGTAGATCTGACTCTTTGGCAGGAGAGGGAAAAGGAAGGAAGACTGAACCAGATTCTCAGATAATACTGTAGTTTTAAGAAAGTCATGGACAGATTAATGAGAAGTTCTTGAGCCAAAGTTTCCTGGATAAATCTCACCTCTCACAGGGATAGGCCCTTCATGAATACTGTGCCGTACTAAGTCTTTGCTTGCACGTAGCCAAAAGAAACATGGCTGTAATGTAAAAGCAGAGGTGGATCGAAGGGACAGGATCTGGGCCTTGCAGTCCACTCTGCTTCCTCCCATCAAGAGACCTACATGGTGCATTTTTATGGCTGCCACAGTCACCCAGTACATGGGAGTGGAGAAAAAAAATCTTGAGAACTGAAAGTAAAAGTTCTCCATGAATGAGGGAGAGATACTACCAAGTAGCAGTAGATAACCATGTTGAGAGAGTGAGAGAGAAAGAGGGAGAGCAAGAGCAGGGGGAGGGGCACGGGGGGAGGGAGGGACAGACTCCCTGCTGAGTACAGAGCCTGATGAGGACTCAATCCCAGGACCCTGAGATCATGCTCTGAGTTGAAGTCAGATGCTTAACTGACCGAGCCAACCAGGAGCCTTGAATTTTTTTTTTTTTAATGAAACCCACGATGACTGCAAATGTTTACTTCTCTCCTTCTCAAGAGTTTACATATAATCATTTTAATAATCAGCTATACCACTTTGTCAAGAATTATTTTTCATCTCACCACTCGTTTGTCATTTCTAGAAAAATCTACATTTTTTTCTTTTTTTCCCCTATTTTTATTGTGGCAAAATATACATAAAATTTACTATTATAATTATTTTTTAAGTGTACAGTTCAGTGGTATTAAGTATATTCATAATGTTGTGCAACCACCCCCACCATCCATCTGGAGGACCCTTTTCATCTTGCAAAACTGAAACTCTATACCTATTAGACAAGAATTCCCATTTTCCCCTCCTCCAGCCTCTGATAATCAATCACACTATATTCTGTCTATGACTTTGATCACTCTAGGAACCATATATAAGTATAATTATACAGTATCTGTCTTACAAATGGGATAATGGGTTTTTTTTTTTTTAGATAACCAATTTTTCATGTATAAAAACACAACTGGGTTTTGTGTGTTGATCTTGTATCTTGCAACTTTACTGAATTTATTTATTAGGTCTAATGGTTTTATGAAGGTGTTTGTGGGATTTTCTATATATAAAAGTACATCATCTGCAAAAAGAGACAATTTTACTTGTTTCTTTCTTATTAAGATCCATTTTATTTATTTTTCTTGCCTGACTGCTCTGGCTAGGGCTTTCAGTGCTATGTAGACTAGGAGTCCTTGGCTTGTTCCTGATCTTAGAAGAAAGCTTTCAACCTTTTACCACTATAATTTAGCTGTGGAGTTTGTCATATAAGTCCTTTATTATGCTGAGGTATATTTCTTCTATACCCAGTTTGTTGAGAGTTTTATCATAAAAGGATGTTGTATCTGTTCCAAGCTTTTTCTGTATGTACTGAGATAATCATAAAATTTTTATCCTTCATTCTGTTGATGTGATGCATTACATTTACTACTTTGTGTATGTTGAACTATCCTTGCATCCCAGGGATAAATCCTATTTGCTTATGGTATACGTGCCTTTAAGGAGGGGTTGAGTTCATTTTGTGAGTATTTTGTTGAGAAGTTTTGCATCTATATTCATTAGCGATATTGGCCTACATTTTTCTTTTCTTATAGTGTACTTATCAAGCTTGGTGTGAAGGTTATGAGGGTCTCATAAAATGCATTTGGAAGTGTTTTCTCTTCAGATTTTTGGAAGAGTTTCAGAAGGGTTGTATTAATTCTTTAAATATTTTATAGGATTTACCAGTGAACCCATCTGGCCCTTGGCTTTTCTGTTTTGGGAGGTCTTTGATTACTGATTCAACTTCTTTACTCGCTGTTGGTCTGTTTGGCTTTTCTGCTTTTTCATGATTCAGTCTTGGTTAAGATATGTTTCTAGAAATTCACCCATTTATTCTAGGCTATCCAATTTGTTGCTATGTATTTGTTCATAGTACTCTCTTATGATCCTTTATATTTCTGTGGTATCGATTGTCGTGTCTGTTGCCTTAAGATGGGTGCAAATTCAGGCTGAGCTTTGTGATCACATGCCATTGGCTGAGCTCCACTGTTGGGAAATGTCACTGACTGGGCTCTTTAGTGATGAAAGACCTCTGTTTCCTGTAGTTGGGTGGGATTTCAGACTGTGAATGGGGTCATTATCAGAGGGGGACGCTGGCTGGCCTCTGCCTGGACAAGGCTAGAAGTCAGGCTCGGCAGTCAAGCAAGGAGATTGGGCTCTGTTGTGGGATGTGGCTATTGGCTGGGGTCTGCGGTGGTCCAAGGTCACTCTTAAGGCTCCCTGGTTATGCAGGGTCAGAAGGTATACCAAACAGTTAGACAGGACTGTGGCTTGGTTCCCTGCATAAGTGCAGTTAAAAGATGGGATTTGTGACTGCCGGACTGTCAGAGCAGTCTTCCTAGGTGGGTGGGCTACCCCTCAGCAAATAGGCAGGGCTGTGAGTTTAATTCCATGCCAAGGCATGGCTATAGAGTAGGCTCCTCAGTGATTAAGGTTCTTTGGCTGAGGACCCCACTTCAGGCAGAACTGCCCACTGAGCTCCCCAGCCAGACAAGGTCACCATCTGGTCGGTATCTCCACTGACATGTAACTATGAGGAGGAATTCAGTCTGCCAAAATCTGAGCAGTGGTTGCTGTAAAGCCCTGCCTGTTTTCTCTGTTTCTATTTGATTCTTGGGTCAAGCCCAGCAGATTTCCCAAATAATCTTCATGAGGTATGATCCTAGTGGGCCTCCTGGGAAACATCCTGCAAAGCTGGGGTATCTGGATGCTCACCTTGGGCTCTTTTCTTTCCCTNCGGGGGGGGGGGGGGGGAGTGTCTTCCCAGGGCAGGCACTGTGCCAGCAGAGGGGAGGGGTGTACCCGCATACCCTTCTGTGGGGTTGTTAGTCTCTGCAGTCCAAAGAGGTGCTTCAGCCTCACCCCTCAGTTCTGGGATTTTCAATGAAGAGCTGCTAGTTGGTCTTCCTGGGAGAGAAACTGAAGTCAGGAACAACTTATGCAGCTATCTCGATAATGTCACTCTGAAATTGGCATGAATTTTAACACTAATTATCTAAATTTTATCAAAGGTGCCAAATCACTGCACACTCTGATATTATTTCTCAACTGCCTCCAAATTCAAACAGAGAAAAACATTACTCATTGGCTATTTATTAGCTATATCCCAGAACTTCAACCAAAGGGAATTAGTTCATCTGTGCCTCAATGCTCTTATGCATAAACTAAAATTATTACCGAGTATCAGATACTGTATCATATTGTCTGCATATGTTGACTGCTGTAATCCCTCAGAGTGTCACTATGAGGCAACTAAAACATAAAGAATTTAAATAACTTACCTGAAGTCTCATGGCCACTAATCAGAAAAGCCAGTGTTGAATTTAGGCTGTGGGTCTAGATCCTGAATGTTCCTAAAGTTTTTATTTAAATTGAATTTAATTAACATTCAGTGAATTATTAGTTTCAGGTGTACACCACTGTGGTTCTACACTTACATACAATACTCAGTGCTCCTCATGGTAAGTGTACTCGTAATCCCTATCACCTATTTCACTCATCCCCCCTATCTACCTCCCCTCTGGTAGCCATCACTTTGTTTTCTATAATTAAGAATCTATTTCTTGGCTTGCCTCTCTCTTTTTTTTCTATATGATCATTTGTTTTGTTTCTTAAATTCCACACATGAGTGAAATCCTATGGTGTTTGTCTTTCTCTGACTTATTTCACTTAGCATAATATTATCTAGCTCTAGCTCACCTCTTCTTATCCATTCATCAGTCAACAAATATTTGAGCTGCTTCCATAATTTGGCTGTTGTAGATAATGCTGTTACAAACATCAGGGTGCATGTATCTTTTTGATTGTATTTTTTTCTTTTCTTTGGATTATTCTTTGGATAAATATCTAGGAGTACAATTGCTAGATTCTATTTTTAACTTTTTGAGGAACCTCCATACTTTTTTCCAGAGTGGCTGCACCAGTTTGCATTCCCACCAACAATGTAAGAGGGTTCCCCTTTCTCTGATCCTCAACTATGCCTGTTTACTATGTGATTAATTTTAGCCATTCTGACTGATGTAAAGTGATTATCTCATTGTAGTTTTGATTTGTATTTCCCTTACAATGAGTGATACTGAGCATCTTTCCATATATCTGCTGGTCATCTGTATTTCTTCTTTGGAAAAATGTCTGTTCATATCTTCTGCCCATTTCTTAACTGGACTATTTGGTTGGGGGTATTGAGTTTTACAAGTTCTTTATAATGTTTTGGATTCTAACCCTTTATCAGATTTGTCATTTGCAAATATCTTCTCCCATTCCACAGATTGACATTTAGTTCTGCTGATTGTTTCCTTCACATGCAGAAGCTTTTTATCTTGATGGAAGCCCCATTAGTTCACTTTTGCTTTTGTTTCCCTTGCTTCCAGAGATGTGTCTAGTAAGAAGGTACTGTGGCTGATGTCAAAGAGATTACTGCTTGTGTTCTTCTCTGGGATTTTAATGGTTTCCAATCTCACATTTAGGTCTTTCAAACACTCTGAATTTACTTTTGTGTATGATGTAAAGAAAGTGGTCCAGTTTCATTCTTCTGCATGTGGCTGTCCAGTTTTTCCAACACCATTTGTTGAAGAAACTGTCTTTTTTCAATCAGATATTCTTTCCTGCTATAGTGAAGATTAACTCACCATATAGTTGTGGGTTCACTTCTGGGTTTTCTATTCAGTTCTATTAATCTATGTGTCTATTTTTGTGCCAGTACCAGACTGTCTTGATCACTACAGCTGTATAATATAACTTGAAGTCTGGAATTGTAATTCCTCCACCTTTGTTTTTTTCTTTTTCAAGGTTGCTTTGGCTAATTGGGGTCTTTCATGGTTCCATACAAATTTTAGGATTGCCTGTTCTAACTCTATTAAGAATTCTGATGATATTTTGATAGGGATTGCATTAAATGTATAGATTGCTTTGAGTATTATAGACATTTTAACAGTATTTGTTATTTAATCCATGAGCACAGAATGTTTTTCCATTTCTTTGTGTCATCTTCAATTTCTTTCATCAGTGTTTGATACTTTACAGATCCTGAATTCTTATCTAAGATGCTCTATCTCAAACAGTCACCATAAAAATTAAATACTTTGTGCAAAGTATTTAACATTGTACCCAGTACATAGGAGGTATTTAAATAAATAATGTGATGTTATTTTTGTTGTTAGTACTTTCACAAGCTCAGAGTATTAGAAGATTCCCATATAAGGGAGAGAAAAAATATTCTGGAACAAGAAAAAGCTAAATCCAAATCCAATTTTCAATTAATTAATTATAATCTTCAACTAATTATTTAAGCTTTCCATTTCTCAGTTTCCTCTATTGTAAAATAAGGGTAATGATATACATTTTATAAGGTTTTTATAAAAATATTCACTTAGCTGGGGCACCTGGGTGGCTCAGTCAGCTAAGCATCTGCCTTTGGCTCTGGTCATGATCCTGGGGTCCTGGGATCTAAGGACACCTCAAGCTCCCTGCTCTGCAGGGAGCCTGCTTCTCCCTCTGCTCCCCTACCCCTGGTGAAGCTCACATGTGCAGGCACACTGCTTTTTCTTTCTTTCAAATAAAATCTTTAAAAAAAAAATATTCATGGGCACCTGGGTGCTTCTGTCAGTTAAGCGGCTACCTTTGGCTCAGGTCATGGTCCCAGGGTCCTGAGACTGAGCCCCACGTCGGGCTCCCTGCTCGGGAGAAAGCCTACATCTCCCTCTTCTCCCTCTGCCTGATGTTCTGCCTACTTCTGCTTTCTGTCAAATAAATAAATAAATTCTTTCAAAAAAAAAATTCACTTAGCAAATTTTAACATAATTCCAGGCACTGGGAATGTAGCATGTAACATATTCTAGTAATATAGAGTGAAACAGACACAAATGTTTTTCTCAATATTCCAGTGATAATAGTGTATGACAAAAACAAACACTCAGATTTGCATTTTATTTTTTTAATATTTTATTTATTTATTTAAGAGAGAGAGAGAGAGAGAGAGAGAGAGAGAAAGGAAGAGAGACAGCCAAGCAGGGCGAGCTGCAGAGGGAGAGGGAAAACCAGAATTCCTGCTGAGCAAGGAGCCCAATGTGGGACTCAATCCCAAGACCCTGGGATCATGACCTGAGCCAAAGGCAGACGTTAAAGACTGAGCCACCCAGGCACCCCTCAGATTTGCATTTTAAAAATTAAAAATTTTAAATCTTTTTAATTTAATAAGTATTAAATGCCTTATTCTTTTGAAGTTTGTAAGAAAAATGCCAGTCTACAAAAGTGACATAGTCTATCCTGATCTGATTTTAATTCTATAATTGTTAGCTTTCAGACAAGAAAATATAATCTTTACCAAGTCATTTTACTTACTGATTTCTTTATTCTCCACCTCATTTTCAAAGGATTTGTAGTTCATTTTCTGTATGTAGTTATATTTATAAACCTACTGAACAATCACATATATCCCTTTCTCAACAAAATATCCAACAGAAATCTCTATTTAGGTATGATTTGATATTAGTACTCATGCAATGACTGCAATGGACTTGAACATGTATTCTACCAAGTACTTGATATGAAGTTTGCTCTAGCTATCTAGTAAGTTCTCATAGGTGCTCTGATGATTCTTCTTATAGCCATTAGATATACTTTGAGTAGTGTCAGTTTAAAATGGAAATATACCAGCCTTATTAGTATCATCATGACTAACTTCTTATTTAAACTACTGATTCCAGCAATGATATAGTTTATGGGTACTCAAAAGTTGTAAATCCTTCCTTCCATTATGTTTTAAATTCTGCTCTATTACAGATTCCAGTGGTTGTATGCACCTCTAAAAATCATGAAGTCATTTAGTTCTGACAATTATTTTAGGAGGTCTTCTAATCTCACCCTCCTTTTTATCTCTGGATGATGAAGCTCCTTGCAAGGTCACTTGGGGAATAATGAGAATCTAAGATGTAATTTTAGTTCAGTGTCATTTCCTCTATATACTGTATGTACTCTGTTCTTTGAGATCTACCTCTTTCTCACTTTTCATTGTTCTAATTTCTACTCTCACTTTTTTGCTCTTTCTTTGTTCTTTCTATCTAATTCTAATTCTATTTCCTGGCTCCAATGTTCTTTTCCCTTTTCCTTCTTGGTTTCTCTGGTCACCAATTACATTTATTCACAGTCCCATGCTTTTTGTATGACAAATAAATTGTAAGATTACCAAGAAACAAACTGGTACCATGCATATGAGTTACCAAAGTAGCATTAAACAGCTTTACAGAAAGTTAAAAATAAAATGAAAGATACTATACTTATAAAATTAGCTAAAAAACAGTAAGATCATCAGTCAGTAGTGGTATAAGAGAATATCTCATAGACCAACCAAAAAAATAGGAAATCCTGGCTCTTAGCTACCATATTGGGTACTCTGCAAATATTATTTATTTTTTTAAACATTATCAAGAGAGAGAGACAGAGAGAGAGAGAGAGAGAGAGAGAGAGAGAGCATGAACGTGCTTATGCATGCAGGAAGAGGGGCAGAGGGAGAGGGAGAGAAATCCTCAAGCAGACTTCCCACTGAGTGGAGAGCCTGACACGGGACTCTATCCCATGACCCTGAGATCATAAACGGAGTCAAAACCAAGAGCTAGACACTCAACCAAATGAACTACCTAGGTACCCCTGGTACCTGGTACCTGGTACCTGGTACCCTGGTACCCCTGGTAATAATTAAAGTATTATTTAATTTCACCTTTTTGTAGCACTTTTAAGCAGTCATTATTGGAGAAAATTAATCTCAGAAAAATCCATAATATAATACCCCAAATCATACAACAACTTGTCAGCACAGGGAATAAAATTCAGGTCTGTCTCTCTCTAAAACTTCATGTTCTTTTTAGCTCATCACTCTTTCATGGTGGCCCCTCATCATTTCCACAGAAGGAAGTATGATGAAGTTCGTTACTTGCTAATTATGATGCTTAAGACATTTTCAATGAAAGTGAAGAGAATAAAATCAAGTTAGTCAAATCAAATTGATCATTATTTTCTTTTGATTTTGGTACACTGGCTTGCTACCTAATTGGATAATGGTTGGAACTGATAGTCAGCTGTGATAAAACTAATTAAATCAGTTCTTGTTAAAAAGGAAATGACTGCTATCTAAATACGGTATCAAGGGCACCTGGTGGCTCATTGAGTTAAAGCCTCTGCTTTCGGCTCAGGTCATGATCTCAGCGTCCTGGGATCGAGGCCTGCATCGGGCTCTCTGCTCAGCAGGGAGCCTGCTTCCTCCTCTCCCTGTCTCTCTGCCTGCCTCTCTGCCTACTTGTAATCTCTCTCTGTGTGTCAAATAAATAAATAAAATCTTAAAAAAAAAAAAATAAATAAATAAAATAAATAAATAAATAAATACGGTATCAAGCTTAAGGATTCTTATGTGTTACAGTTTACTCCATCTCCAGGTATGGGAGTCAACTTTGCATACAAAAGAGTCCATTCAAAAATACTGTGTATGTCCCAAGACAGCAACTTCATATCCTTAGACTCTGATACAGTCTAGGTGAGCATTTATTCTAAGATAATACAACAAATAATGCAGATAATGAGAATTCTGAAAACTGCCTATGATTTTTTAAAAGTAACAAATTACAGAAGATGCCTGTAACAGAGTCATTTGCCTTCATTTACACTAGTGACGGTTGACAAGACAATTCTTTATGGGGTTTCTTGTACTTCTGTATATGTTACAAATAGACACTGACTGCCCCTTGCTCTTGACTATCTTTCAAATGTCACTGTAGAGTGAAAAGCCATGGAAGATTGAAACAGAACCTCCCTTTGGGGCAACAGACAGTCATGTTTGCTGTCTAATATAAAGGATTCAGATTTCCTGAAAACAGGGTCCCTCTCTCTGGAACCTCATTGGTGAGTGTGCTTACTACCTGGCCCTCTTCATGTTCCCCTGTAGGAATTACAACTCAAGAGAACCGGCATGAAAATGGTTGTCTGGCTGTTGCTATTACTATGAGTAGTAAGCTATCCTCTGACTGACTCAAAAGACTTGTGTCTTTTGCCAAAATCCATGAAACTGGGGCAGGCTAACAGGTTAGCTTGCAAGTAGGGTAAACTCTTGCCACTTGACAGTTCTGGCAATGAACAGAAAAACCACTACTAAAAACAATTCTAGAAAATAGCAGTGGGCACTTGACAGTGAAGATTTGGGAAAAGGGATAAGCTTAAAATCTTTTTATAGGGTTGCTTAGGTTTAGATCTCTCTGATCCTAGACAAGTTATTTAAACTTACTTGGTTTAAATGTTAATATAAAAGTAATTCATTATTTAACATGCTGTTATTTGTATTTCAAACTTCTTTTTGTTTATGTTTTAGAGGTAAATTATAAGTCTAAATTTCTTTTTTAAAAATGTTCCTTTAATGTGTTTTATTTTACTAAATTTTGATAGTTTAATCCACCTACCAAAGACTACATCTCATATCCATTAGAAAAGGCAATAAAAATTCAGAATTTTGGTCAAAATCTGTATTACAAAACAGTATTTAGTAAAAATAAATAAAACTCCTTTTCAATATTTAGTAAAAATAAACTCCTTATTTTAAAATATTATCATTTTATATTTCATGATTCACTTCAATTTCCATGCACTTGAATTCACTATTTTTTCCGTTATCTTTATTTATAAAACTTTTGTCATTGCACAGTTTTCAACAGAAATATCCCAGGAAATCAGATATACAGTAGAATATAGTTGGCCTATAAAATAATTGTAATGCAAATTGAATTTGCATTATTTAAAACTAATACTAACATAGAACAGAATCAAACAGTCTAATATCTAGAATGTCAGATTGGGTACCAACTAATGTGTTTACTTTCTTTAGATCATTAAAATATGATGTTAATTGATTTGTGGAAGACTATCTTTGCGTGCATTCCAAATAAATTTGCTAGTTATCTAGAAAAAATTTGACCCTTTTCTCAAGAAAAAGGTTGCTATAATGAAAAGATTATCAATTTAAATATCCAATACCAAGGACGGTAGGTAGTTTCAACCTAAAATTTTGTCTCTTCATGCTGACATTTGAAATATCAGGGCACTTATGTGTAATATAATCAATACCTTAACCCTGGTCTCTGCAGTATTTTTCTGTACTATGTTTTGTGTTGCTAACTGTATAACATAAGACATTAGGGAGTAGAAGGGGAACCTTAGAAAGTGTGAATATCACTTTCATAGATTTCCGCACAGTCTTTCTTTGGTGCCTGCTACAAAACCCACTTAATCAGCACCCTGATAAATGGTGCATCCACTTAATTGGAATAATTGCCAAGGAGAAGAATCAATGTAGTTCATTTCAATGACTCCAAACAATGGATAAATTGCACACAGAGTCCATTTAAATAGCACCCCTGATGTTGTCTGTAGGCCTAAAACAGGTGTGAATTGGTATTTGCCAGCACGAACTTCCTACTGTGTAACCTTTTTTTGGCATCACGCTGCTTTCCTGTTCTACCACAGCTGCTAAATTAGGTTATCTCACTTCAGATGAGAAAGTTAAAGTCCTTAAAGCTGTGATTCTTCAGTAACGTGTTCACATGAGCAACATCCCAATAATAAAAGAAAAAGTAAGTATCATGAGAAAGAGTAACTGAGTAATTAGATGCTGAAAGAGAGGAATGAAATGCTGTCGACATCTTTTTAAAAAACTCAAAACACTACACTATCAGAATAATTATTATGCTTCTAATAAGGAAAGAACACCAGGACACCTTACATCCCAGTGGATACATCTTCGAATTCTATTAGAAATTTGGAATAGTTTTTCAGAAGAGGAACTAGGTGGCAAAATATCTCTTTCTAATTTCTGGTTTGCATGTTGTTGTATATGTGGGTATAACCTTTTGATAATCAAGATGAGTGATTAATTAACACTTTTTCAGAATCTGTGCTAATTAAGAATATTCTACTATATTTTTCCAGTTTCTTTTAAAATTAAATCCATATGCAAAATGTCTCTATCTTCCTACATGTTTGTTTATTTATCTTGTGAATCTGTTTGCTGAAATCTGTTCATGAGAGAGGTTGAGACTAGAGATCTAAGAGTCGGGAAGAGGAGAATTAGGACTGATTTCCCCATGAAGTCCCTGATGCACTTTCTCACCATAAACTTTGGCACCTTTCAAAGGGATGGACCTCACGGAACTCTAGAAGGAAAGGGTAGGTGGCGTGATAGATGTCATTTCATGCAAAGTCCTCATTTCAGATGAGGAATTTAAATCTTAGACAGACATAGGTTTTTCTCAAGTTCTCTCAGCTGGTTAGAGGTGTAGAGTCAGACTTCTTGGGTCCTGTTCCAAGAACCTTTGAATTGTCCCCTTCTCTCCATATGATAGTAGTTATCTTACCAAAACATCAGGAGGAAAAGGAACACTGAAGACTGTAAACTGTTTACATATTTATTGGTATACCGTACTGTTCCTACATGATTCTGCATTCTAAGCACATGTTCATGCAACCATTTTCTCATCCACTTACGTATTTTCTCAGCAAAATATATGAGTTATTGCTCTATTTGGGTAGTGGTAGGCCTCAGAAATTTGGAACTGCTATGTCTCTACTTTCAGAGATTTCACAACTAGAGGCTGGTCCTGGTATGTGTTGGTGGGGGAGGGGGGGGTGATATATTTGATCACCACCCTTGAAGTGCCTGGGTGGCTCAGTCAGTTAAGTGTCTGCCTTTGGCTCCGGTCGTGTTCTCCAGGTCCTGGAATCAAGCCCCATGTCAGGCTCCCTGATCAACAGGGAGTGTGCTTCTCTCTCTCTCTTCTCTCCCTCTGTCCCTCCTCCCTCCTTATTTGTTCTCTTTCTCTCTCACAAATAGAAAAAAATAATCTAAAAAACAAAACAAAATAAAACAAAACAAAAAATCCTTTATGACTATGCTACATAGCAGGCTTTGTAGAACATCTCATTTAATCTTCACTGCCATCTTATGAAACAAGGAATATTGACTATATTATGTAAATGAGAAAAATGAGATTCAAACCTATTCAGCCAATAAGTGGCAGAGGCAAGTTTTGAATCTGTCTGCTCTCATAGTCCAAACTTTATCTTTCTCATGTCATCTCCCATTGGGACTGGTAAAAAAGATGACTGAAATTTAATACGTACCTACCTCATAGCTTTGCTTATTAAATGGGAAAATTTAGTTGCAGGAAGTGCATATATTCATCTTGTGAATGCTCACCTTGCACGTTTGGGCATGGGAGTGGTCTTCCCTAACAGTACAGCCATGATTTATCAGGACACAGGGCTGAAAGAAAAAGAACTGAAGCATTTTCTTCAACTTTAATTATAAATTAACTTCAGTGTTGTCTCCTCTCAAAACTTTCCTTTCCAATTTTTAAGAAGCTAAAAGACACCTCTGACAATAGAGGTTTAATGTTACATTTGGTTAGCATTTTATTTGAATGTCATGGTCATTGCTTGAAGGGGTAGAACCTGAAATAACCCCCACAACATCATCACTATAGTTGTTAATTTATGCAGGTGAACAACAAAGGCAACACTGCAAAAGAAATGGATAGCCAAACGGCTAAGTGTAGCCCTGAGCAGAAAAAGTGGGCCCACTTATATGTACACAACCTAGTTACATTTATTCATACATCAGCAGTTGGGGAAGCAAATCACAAAATCTCAAGAAACCACTGCATGTCACCCAGAATATGGAGGAGGGTGGAGGGCTATGCGTTAAGTGCCTGAGACTTAATGGTCCAATCTGCACTTCTGATCAATACTTTGAGTGTAAACATAAAAACAATATTGTAGGATTTACTCTCCAATCAACTGAAGTAGAGGTGCCTGGGTGGCAGAGTTGGTTAAGTGTCTGACTCTTGGTTTCATCTCCGACTGTGACCTCAGGGTGGTGATTTCAGGGTCATTAGATCGAGCCCCGCATCAGGCTCTGCTCTGAGCATGGAGTCTGCTTGGGACTCTCTCTTTCTGTTTCTGTCTAAAATAAATACATAAATTTAAAAAAAAAATCTAATTAAACCAATATTTAATAAGTATTACATTACACATGCAATCCACAGTTTTGAATTTATATCCATGAGACACATCAAAAGAAATTATATTTAAATTTATGTATTTCAAATATTGATGTGAAGGTACACTTTAAAAATTCTGATCACTTAATTATATACTATATTTTGTTTCAAAAAATGTATCTGTAGTCTTTAAAAACTGAAACAAAAATCACAATGTATTAGGATTAAAGGGAATTTTTAAAAAATATATCTAATGTAACAGTATCATTTTTGAACAGATGGCAAATCTTAACTTTTATTTTTGCACTACACATATTGTTAACACTTGACCTGGTATGTTCCCTTTGGATAATGATTGTAACATGATAAAGCGAAGAAAAAACAACTAAAACTGTTATCCTGTTAGCAACTAAGATTAATTTGATATAGCAAAGCATTGCTAAATAATCTGGCAAAACATGAGGTATTTTGTATATCTATTTTAGGAACGTAAACTAGTCATTACAAAGGATAGTGACAAGCAGGTATGTTGCAAATTTCAGATTAATTAAAATGCTGTTTAACAAGCCCTATTAGAATGCAAACGTTTTTCATGATTGCTGTCACAAGCTGGGTTTTGGTTTTGTTTGCTGGGTTTCCTATCCATTTAAGCTTTTCTATTCCACCATCCCGGCTTCCATTCCTTTGCATTGAAGTGAACCCAAGCACAGCAACATTAGCCTAATGCATGAGAACAATGAGGTGAAGAAAAAAAAAAAAAACTGAAGAAGTAAGTCTAATTACTCTAGTTTCATAGAATAAGCTTTTAAAGCTAAGTTCACACTAGGGCAATTACCCACCTAATTGCTCTAGTTTGAAGCTGGTTTGAAAAGATGTTTTCAGCAATGTGAGGGGAAAACATGCAAATTCAGTGGATTGGTTTGATCCCTATTGCCCTTTTTATTAAAGAAAAACCCCTTGAAGTGTTGAGATGACATTCCTTGAACATACTTCTAATGTACCACAAAGCCGTTCCTGATAGACTGCAAAGCGGTGTGGAATCACACCTAAACCCATGTACTAACCTTACTCTAATAACTGACCAGTAAATATGAAAAAAAAAAGTGTCTCTAAAAATGCAAAGCCTCCATTTACACTGACATAACCGGCAACATAACGCTTTTTATAATGTAATGAATAATGTAATGAATGTTTTTATTTTATTTGAAAACGCTTTTTTATTCCTTTGTTTAAGAGAATTCTCAAAAGTTATGCCCTTATATATCTGGTTAGTTCTATAACTAAACCCCTTAAAATGGAAGGTTTATGTATCTGAGTTAGAAGAGATTGATAAAATGTCCAGGGAGATGCAGTTCTCAAATAATATCTGATGGAAAGGGTGTTTCATAGGAAGGTAGGAAGGTAGAAAAGACAGAAAGCAGCAAGGAGAAAGGGAAGAAAGAAGGGAGGGAGGGAGGTAACTGGCAGTGAGGCCAAAGTGAAAAACCAAGGTTGATGGGGGGAGGTGAGCACTAAAGACTTTAAGTCCCTGCCTCTGGCAGAGCACACAATTTTACAGGTTGACATCTCTTTCTGGAACCACTGGGATGCAAACATAGAGATCTAAAGAGAATTATTCAAAACAAGGGTAGATTTAGGGCTAAAGGAATTGAATTATCTGAGCAAACCTCATTGTTAAAGAAAGAACCCCAAATTTTAGAGAACTGTCAGAGTCACAGAATGAATTAATACTACAATTAATTAATTGTTCTCGAATCCAGGTTTCCTGACTGCCAATAGGTTTACGAACAGTTTACAGATGGGAAGAACAAATGGAAATCTGTCCAGGTTAGTTTATTGGGTTAGAAAAAGAGCAGAAATGCCTTTTAACTGCAGTCTACCTTTAGGGGACCAGAAAACAAGTATCAAAACTCTGTGTGGAAAATAGGGTATGCAGGTCTAATAAGTCAATAGGTAAGAAATGCTGAAGGAGAGCTACAGAAACATGATATGGAGAAAAAAAAATAAGTTGAAAGAAACTATCAGAATATCTTTAACAGAGGAATGAGGGTTTCTGCTCTGGTCTAACGCTGCTGGGGGGGTTTTACATTCTTGACACAGGATTATCTGGGGGCACTAGGTGTTTTTAAAGAAGTAAAGTAGAAAATATATACTTGATTTCACTGTTTCATGTTGTTTGTCATTTTTTTCTGAGGCCTGCCTCTGTGATGGGGGGAAGGGAAAAAGAAAATTAAGACAGCAGAAAAACACAATAGGGAAAGAATTGTTTGATACCTTAACTCATAAAACCATATAAACCATATAAAACTTTATAAAGATTAACTAAAAAGATACTTTCCTTAAAGTTTAGAAGAATAAAAAAGAAAAATTCTATGGCTCTTTAGAGCTGAGAAATCATGAGAAAAGGAACAAATTGGCCCCCCATTTACCTTTACGCTGACAATTTTTGTTCTAATCATATTATTTTTAAAAATTGTGATTATGCATAGCCCTTTCAAAAATTTAAGGAAAAGAAAAATAACTTATCCTCATTGATGCCATTGGTGATTATTAAGGAAAGGCTTTTTTGTTTGTTTGTTTAGGCTAAACATGGCAAATATCTGGTATAAATCTACCCATTTGCTAGTATTTCACCCATGATGACATTAATAATTAATGTCATTAAACGGTATTAGAGATAGTCAACTGATTTCGTTAGCTTGTCATCCCTGCTTTGGACCAGATGTCAGTAAATGATTTCTCTAAAGAGTCAGACAGGGGGTATTGTGGGCTTGACTGGCCATAGCAGCTCTGTTTCATCTACTCAACTTTGCTGCTGTAGCTCAAAAGCAGCCACAGACATGTAGAAGAGTAACTGCCTCTCTAACCCAGTAAAACTCATTTACAGAAACAGATACTTGGACACACGCCATTAATGAAAGAATAAAAACCGTATGATCATCTCAGTAGATGAAGAAAAAGCATTTGACAAGATACAACATCCATTCATGATAAAAACTCTCACCATTGTGGGTTTAGAGGGAACAGACCTCAACATAACAAGGGCCATAAATGAAAATCCCACAGCTAACTGTGGGATCAATGGGGAAAACTGAGTTTTTCTTCTAAGATCAGGAAGAAGACAAAGATGTCTACTCTCACCACTTTTGTTCAACACAGTACTAGAAGTACTACAGCAATCAGATAAAAATAAAAATAAAAGGCATCCAAAATTGGTAAGGTAAAACTGTCACTATTTGTAAATGACATGATACTATAAACAGAAAACTATATGGAAAATGAATTCAGTAAATTTGCAGGACATAAAATTAACATACAGAAATCTACTGCATTTCTATACATTAACAACAAAGCAGCAGAAAGAGATATTTAAAATAATTCCATTTATAATTGCAAAAATAATAAAACACCTAGGAATAAATTTAACCAAGGAAGTGAAAAACCAGTACTCTGAAAACTATAAAACACTATGAAAGAAAATTAAAAAAACACAAATAAATTATATTCCATGCCCCCAAATTAGAAGAATTTATATTATTGAGCTGTCCATACTACCCAAAGCTATCTCCAGATTCAATGCAATCTCTATCAAAATACCAACAGCAATTTTCAGAGAAATAGAACAAATGATACTAAAATTTGTAAGAAACCACAAAAGATCCCATATAGCCAAATCAACTTTTTTTTACAGATTTTATGTATATATTTATCTGAAAGAGAGACAGAGAGAGAGCATGCATGTGCACAGGAGCAGTGACGAGGGACAGAGGGAGACTCCCCGCTAGGCAGGGAACGGATGCAGAAGTACTGGTTCAATCCCAGAAGCCTGGGATGATGACCTGAGGTGAAGGCAGACACTTAACCAGACTGAGCCACCTAGCTCCACACCCTCCTCCCCTCAGGTATAGCCAAAGCAAACTTGAGAAAGAAAAACAAAGCTGTAGTATCACAATGCCAGATTTCAAGATATACTATAAAGCTGTAGTAATCAAAACAGTATGGTACTGGCACAAAAATAGATACAAAGATCAATAGAACAGAACAGCAAGCCCAGAAATAAAACTGTGTAAGACATGTATTGATGTATATGGTTAATTAATCTATGACAAAGGAGACAGGAATACACAATGGGGAAGAGACAATCTTTTCAATAAATGGTGTTGGGAAAACTGGTCAGCTACATGCAAAAGAATGAAAGGAGATCACTTCCTTACAACCTACACAAAAATAAACTCAAAATAGATTAAAGACCTAATGTGAGACCTGACACCAAAAAAACTCAGAAGATAATACAAGCAGTAATTTCTCTAACAACAGTCACAGCAACATTTTTCTAGCAACAATGTCTCCTGAAGCAAGGGAAATGAAAACAAAAATAAATTACTGGACTACACCAAAATAAAAAATTTTTGCACAGTGAAGGCAACCATCAACAAAATGACAAGGCAACCTACTTAATAAAGAAAGATATTGTAAACAACATATGCAATAAGGAGTTTATATAAAAATATATAAAGAACTTACATAACTCAATCCCCCAAAAAAATCCAATTAAAGAATGGGCAGAAGACCTGAATAAGCATTTTTCCAAAGAAGACATAGACATGGCCAACAGACACATGAAAAGATGTTCAACCTCAGTAATCATTAGGGAAACACAATTCAAAACCACAATAAGATATCACCTTACACCTGCTAGAATGCTTAAAACAAAAACACAAGAAATAACAAGTGTTGGCAAGGACTTGGAGAAAAAGAAACACTTGTAACTACTGGAAGGAATACAAATTGGTACAGCTACTATAGAAAACAGTATTAAGGGTCCTCAAAAAATTAAAAATGGAAACACCGTATGATCCAATAATTCCACTACTGGGTATTTACCCAAAGAAAACAAAAACACTATGTTGAAAAAAATACATGTACCTTTATGTTTATTGTAGCACTCTTTATCACAGCCAAGCCACAGAAGCAACTCAAGTTCCCACTAATAGATGAATGGATAAAAAAGATATGGTATGTGTGTGTACACACACACACACACACACACACACACACACACACACACAGGAATATTACTCAGCCATAAAAAAATGAGATCTTTCCATTTGCAACACACAGGTGGACCTAGAGGGTATTATGTGAAGTGAAATGAGTGAGACTGAGAAAGTCAAAATACCATATAATTTCACTTATATGTGAAATCTAAAAACCAAAACAAATAAACAAGAAACAGACTCTTAAATACAGAGAACAAATTAGTAGTTGCTAGAGAGTGGGGGTGGAGGGGATAGGTGAGATAGGTGAAAGGGGTTAAGATGTACAAACTTCCAGTTATAAAATAAATAAGTCATGGAAATGAAAAGTAGCGCATAGGGAATATATGTAGTAACATATGACAGAGGTGATTACACGTAAAATGATGAGTAGTGAATAACATAAAGAATTGTTCAATCAATCTTGTATAGCTGAAAACTAATATAACACTGTATACTAATTATACCTTAACAAAAATAATCGAACAAATAAAAAACAGACTTGGCCCAATGACCATAGTTTGCCAAACCCTGATTTAAGAGTATTAAGAAGTACTACTATGTACCTAATGGCAGCAATAAGTTTATTTCAATCAAAAAACTTACTTTTTAATAAGTCTACTTATCTTGAGAAACAGAGTCTATGAAATGCCTAATCAGTTTTTCCTAATCAGAAGCACCAAATTTAATGTGCTTAGTGATAAAAATGAAAATATCTCTCATAACAATGTGCTCATCCATAACTAGGGACATATAACTTGTGGCCTCTAGGCACTTTTACCTTTGTAGCCTCCCGTACTCAGTTACCATATTCAAACTTATACTTTATCAAGGAGAGTCAGAAAGAGAACTCTTTCAGAGAACTAAAGGCAGAAGAAGTGAAGATGAAGAAGAAGATGAAGAAGAAGAGGGAGAAAAGGACTTTAGAGAAGTAAATAGAAATAATGGAAATAAATGGAATAATGGTTTTTTTTTTTCTGAAATCAAGTCAAACTGTATATTTTCAAAAAGCATGCAATCTTTGTTTTTCTCTAATAGTCCAGGTAAACTTCAAAAATCTCTGGGCTATTTCTGTAATGCTGTATAATATCTCTACATTATTTAAATATACCTAGTCCTACTTAAAATTAATCCCAGAATAAGATACAACTTTCTAAATAAAAAATAGCATCATTTTATCATAATTCCATGATTTGTTAATAAACTGCATGTAGTGGGCAGTGCAGACACAGATCACTAATCAGACTCAAGTAAACCCATCACTAAATACAACAAAAGGAATGAGTTGGCAGAAGTGATAGTTGCTTTCACTGATGCCTCAGTTACACTGCAGATACCAGAAACAGTGGTATTTCCTAATAAGTACCTCTGAAAGACCAGCACAAACTTTATGATCAGGCTATGGCTATTCAGACTTACATGATATATGAAAAGAAGTCAACACTACAGTGAGATTGCCTAGAAAGAACATAACAAAAAATTTTTTTTTTAATTCTCCTATCAGGAAACTCAGAATGATGCATACACAAGACATGAGTCAATAATTGACAGTTTTTAACATTCTAATCTAACTGGCATTAGGTAAAATATACTAAATGTTCTTCTTCATAGAAAGATTTACAGAGAAAGAAAACAGTTTTTCATAACTGTTTCCTTTCAAAGCTGTTATGACTTACCATAGCCCTTACACACTGAAAAAGTTAATTTTGTATTCAGTGATCAGTATGAAAAGAAGAGATACATGTCAAAAATAAAAGACCTTTTTTCTTCAAATTTAATGGAAGATCTATTCAATGCCACAAGACAAGAAAATAAAATGTAAAAGAATTGTATGAAGAAAACTACAAGATGCTATTCAATATTATAGACAATAGCTAAATAAATGGAGTTATACTACACCATAGTATAATATTAAGAGGACTTCATATTAGAAAATATCAATTCCCACAAAATTAATCTTTAAATTCAAATAAATACAGTTAAGATATCACCAGGGATTTCCATAAAACACAAAAAATTGTGAAATTCCCATGAGTAAATACTGGGCCAGGAGTATAGAACACCTTGAAAAATAAGAAAGAGGAGGGAGAAATAATCCCACTAGATACCAAAAGTTATCAGAATTCTCTTTTTCTTTTTCTTTCTTTTTTTTTAAGATTTATTTATTTTAGAGAGTAAGAAAGCAAGTGAACGAGCAGGGGGAGAGGCAGAGGGAGAATCCCAAGCCGACTCCGTGCTGAGCACGGAGCCCACCATGGGGCTCTATCTTAAGACCCTGAAATCATGACCTGAGCAGAAAACAGGAGGCAGACTACTCAACCGACTGAGTCACCCAGTCACTGGAAAGGTTATTATAATTCTAAAGAAATTAAAAATGAATGACAAGAATAAGGGGTAAGAATAGACATAGGCATGAAAACTAATAGAGTCCTAAGACAGTCACATAAATATATAGAAACTGGTGTAATTTAGAGAGTGGTATCAAAAAAGAGCGAGAAAGACTTGAACAACTGGTTAGCTCTATGAAAAGAAAATAAATTAGATTTCCTAATTCAAATTAAAAAGTAAATTGCAAATATATTAAAGATCTGAATGTGGAATGCAAAACAAAGATTAGAAAAATTTTAAAAGACAAATATATTTTTGGCATTGTGATTGATCATAATCTTTTTTTTTAATTTACAAGGGAAAGATTGAATATGTCAAATTTAAAATTCCTGTATAATAAAAGATACTGTGAATACATGTAAAAAACAAATCACACACTGGTATATTTATAAAGCATAAAATTCACAAAGGAATAGTACCCGGTATGAACTAGTAGGAAAGGGTAAAGTGAACTACTGGCATATGAGCAAAAGATTTGACTTGGCAATTAACTGCAGGTGAACAGAGCGGTCCACCAAAATATGAAGCTACTTGCACATTTACTAGTTATCAAGAAAACACAAACTAAAGAAAGAACTAAACATACACTTAATAGGTAAATTTAAAAGTTTCATGTTATCAAGCATCTGTAGAGATGTGAGATAACTGAAAGCCTCTTGGTAAAGTGAGTTGATACATTGCTGGAGATCATTTTCTGCAATATTTATTAAAGTTAAGAATATTTAAAAACCTAAAACTCAGTAAGCACACTGCTAGATGCGTGGTCTATTAAAAAATCTTACCATGTGTAAGAATATTCACAGTTTTTAATGTGAAAAAGTAAAATTGGTTTAATATAGAAATACAGAGGAACACCATATCATACAATTCAATATATTCATCAAAAATGAAAGAATTAGGTTTAACTTTTGTCGACAAGATACATTTTGAAGACAAAATACTGAGTAAAAATCAGATGACTGATAAATGAAAAAATGAAGATCAATTGACTGTTGAATGAAATATTAGTCATAATAAAAGAATGAAATTTCAACATTTGAAAAGACATGGATAGAGCTAGAGTGTATTATGAAATAAGTCAGGGAAAGAAAAATACCATATGATTTCACTCACATGTGGAATCTAAGAAATGAAACAAATGAACATGGTGGGGAAAAGAGAGGCAAACCATTAAACAGACTCTTAACTACAGAGAATAAATTGAGAATTACTGGAGGGGCAGTGGGCTAGGAGGCTAGACTAAATTGGGTATTAAGGAGGGCACTTGTGATAAGCACTGGCTGTTGTATGCAAGTGATAAATCACAAAATTCTACACCTGAAAACTAATATTATGCTGCATGTTAACTAGTGAATTTAATTAAAAACTTGAAAGAAAAATAAATAAAATGTCTAGCTTGGAAAACCGATTATAAATGAACTATAAAGACACTCGTAAATATGGACTTAATCTTATTATAATTTATAAGTACTAATAAATAAAATGTGTTAGAAAATATAAGTTAGGAGGGGCTCCTGGGTGGCTCAGTTGGTCAAGCGTCTGCCTTCAGCTCAGGTCATGATCCCAGAGTCCTGGGATCAAGTCCCATATCAGGTTCTCCCTCTCACTCTCCCTTTGTGCGCACACTCTCTCTCTCACACACACGTAAAGGAGTAAAATCTTAAAAAAGAAAAAATATAAGTTAGGAAAAAATGCAGGTACAGTTAGTTGACTCTTGCACAACATGGGATTGAACTGCATGGGTTTGAACTGCATAGATCCACTTACACAGATTTTTTTTTATATAAATACACAGTATGTATATGTGTTTTATGATATTTTTAGGTATTTATTTCTAAATTTTGGTTAAGTTTTTTATTTTAGTTCCAATATAGTTAATATGCAGTGTTATATTAGTTTCAGGTGTATAATATTGTGACTTAATAATTCTATACTCAGGGTTCATCATGATAAGTGTACTCTTCACCTATTTCACCCTTCCCCCCATCCACCTCCCCTCTGTAACCATCTGTTCTCTATAGTTAAGAGTCTGTTTCTTTGGGGCACCTAGGTGGCTCAGTGGGTTAAAGCCTCTGCCTTTGGCTCAGGTCATGATCTCAGGGTCCCGGAATAGAGCCGGGCATTGGGCTTTCTGCTCAGCAGGGAGCCTGCTTCCTCCTCTCTCTCTGCCTGCCTCTCAGCCTACTTGTGATCTCTCTCTGTGTCAAATAAATAAATAACATTTTTTTTTTAAAAAGAGTTTGTTTCTTGGTTTGTTTCTTTTTTCCTTTGCTCATTTGTTTTGTTTCTTAAATACTACATGAATGAAATAATATGGTATTTGCCTTTTGCTGACTTACTTTGCTTCTCATTATGCTCTCTAGCTCTATCCATGTTGTTAGAAATGCCAAGATTTCACTCTTTTTTATGGCTGAATAATACTCTATTATATATATACATATATATCCAAACACACACATCTTCTTTATCCTTTCACTTCTTATGATAGTCCCAATAACGTTTTCTTTTCTGTAGCTTACTTTATTGTAAGAATATAGTATATAACACATATAAAATAGAAAATATGTGTTAATTGACTTTGTGTGTGTATTCATGGACTTTTTATGTTATTGGTAAGGCTTCTGGTCAGCAGTAGGCTATGAGTAGTTAATTTTGGGGGAATCAAAAGTTACAGGTGGATTTTTGACTATTTCAGGGAGTTGGCACCCCTAACCCACATGTTGTTCAATGGTCAACTCTATTTTCTTCTTTCCTGGAAAATGTTAAAGAATTCAAATCCTACTGCCAAGCATAATAATATTAAAAAGTATTTGTTATTCTGTATATTTTTAGAATAAAGAACTTGCATTACATGTAATTAGCATACCTCCGTATAAAAATATGCTCTGCCTCTTGGGAACTATTACTATTAAGCCATTAATTTATAACTTTATATTCCATGGCATTTTTTTCCTTTATATTGTAAAACTTTCTAACACTAAGATATTCAAAAAAAGAAAATAAACATCTATCCCATATTAACTATAAATTTAGTACACATAGACCCTTTCAGGTAAAGATCCATTTAGCTTATCTTGCTGTGGGCACTATAAATCTTGCATTTAGTATTATCTGTCATGGTTCAAATTATAAGCTTCATCTCAGTATATCTCTGTAAACTTTTTTTATGTTCTAGTTTTAATGTATAAAGAAAAAAGATTTTTCCCAAGGTTCTGAAGAAGCTAGTTATTTTTAAGAATTATGTAAAATGTATTCAGTTATTAAAACCATATATTTATATAAAGCTATGCTGGTAAATGTTTTACAACCAGCTTTCCAGAAAAAAACTAATGCATTTATATCTATATACCTATCTGTATCTGTATATATTCACATATACATATACGTGTATATTTATTATAAATTTCACCAGTATTAAGCAATTATAAATAGCAATAAAATAAACAGTATTTTTATCTTGAATTCCAAACCGCCAATTATTCTCATAGAATGCTTTCATCAATTTTTTTATTCTTGTATCCCCAACTAACCAATAGTTGCAACTGATGAATGTTGCTTGATATTATCGTTTACATTAATGAGTAAGACAAAAGTGAAACAATAAAGACAAAAGTAGAACTTCCCCTTTTGTCAATGATTGGAGGAACTTCTTTGCTTAATCAAATAATAGTTCCAACTGCTGAAAGAATTATTTCCTTACATTTTTGTGCTGTTGACAATATAATGGCAACAGACACAACACATCTTTAAGTTTAATCTGCATTAACATTTTCTCTTTCTTCAGTTTAGTCAACCAACAAAACAAAACCAAGCCTTGATTTGTAATATTTGCCTATTTCCATGGTAAAGGTGTTTGTACCATGTACAGTTTAAGCCACCAACTTGACATTACTGACAGTGGAATTAGGAACAGAGAAGCCATTACGCAGTTTTCCCTCATACAGATAAAATAAATGCAAATAACTTCCAGAGCACAGGTGATAATAAAATGTAGAAAAATCCAGGCTGGATGGCTCAGTGGGTTAAGCATCAACTCTTGATTTCTTCTCAGGTCATGATCTCAGAGTCATGAGATTGAGCCCTGCATGGGGCTCACCCAATGAGGAGGCTACTTAA
Source organism: Ailurus styani (assembly GCA_002007465.1). Taxonomy (NCBI): domain Eukaryota; kingdom Metazoa; phylum Chordata; class Mammalia; order Carnivora; family Ailuridae; genus Ailurus; species Ailurus styani. The sequence continues at coordinate 716,899 of LNAC01000245.1, forward strand.
GACTCTCTCTTACTGAGAGCAATGGAGCACAAAATCAGAACTTTCAGAAGTCTGCTCCACTGAGGGATGTCACCCCAGAGGCTAAGCTGGGGGGTGAAGCCCTCGCGGGGACAGTGTGGTCTCAGGACCCACAGGGACACAAAAAGACCAGGGGTGTCTGAGCGCAACAGAGCTCCCAGGTATCAGAGAGAAGCTGACTGGAGAGACAGAGCCAAGATGAGACGGTGCCTCTCAGCTCGGTATTACCTTGGGCCGTGATCCAAAGCACAGTCGGGCCACTGCTCTTTGAGCGGGCATCCCAAGTGTGGCAGATCCAGAGAGACCCCCTCCTTCCTCCTCTGGGAGGAGCGGCGTGGGAGCAGCTGCAGGAATCTGCCGGGTTTGGAGATTCTAAACAGGGCTGCGTGCCAGAGGTAGAAACACTTGGTCACAGGCCGGGTGAGCTCGGAATCGGCTGGAGACCAGGGACACGGGAGGGACGGAATGCTTTTCTCTGAGGATCCACTAAGGAGTGAGGTCCCGAGCTCTCCGCTCCTCCGGGTCGGAGATTAGGAGGCCGCCATTTTCAGTCCCATCCTCCAAAGCTGTACGGAAAGCATTCAGGGGGCAAAAGCTCCCGAGAGTGAACCCGAGCAGATTACTTAGCCTGACCCCCGGTGAGGGCAGTGCAATTCCGACTGGGGCAAAGACACTTGAGAATCACAGCAACAGGCTCCTCCTCCAGACGGTCAGCAAGAACACCCAGCCAAGACCAAGTTCACAGATCACTGAGAATTGTGTAACTCCAGAGGTAGGGGAAAGCAACACAGAGAACTCATGGCTCTTCCCCCATGATCCTTTGGTCGTTCAAAGTTAAATTCTTTGAATTTTTTTTCTTACTCTTTTCTTTTAAATTTTTTCCTCTTTCCTATTTTAACATTTTTAACTATTATATCTTATCAACACTTTTTAATCTTTTTTAATTTTCATTGTTATAGTCATATTTTATCCCTTCATTGTATTTAACCTTATTTTTTGTATACATATAGGGTCTGTTCAATTCACCTAATAGATATAGATAGATAGAGATAGAGATAAAGTCAGAGACAGAGATAGATATAGAAACAGAAATAGATAATATAGATATAGATATAGGTTTTTGTTTTATTTTTGTTTTTGTTTCTTTGGTTTGGTTTTTGTTTTTGCTTTTGTTTTTGTTTTTTCGTTTTCTCCCTCTTTCTTCTCCCCCCAGTTTCAGGTCTCTTCTGATTAGGTTTGTGTATATTTTTCTGGGGTCACTGCTACCCTTTAGTATTTTCTTCTCTCATCCATCTATTCTTATCTGCATAAAATGACAAGGCAGAAAAAAATCACCACAAAAAAATTTGTGTATATTTTTCTGGGGTCACTGCTACCCTTTAGTATTTTCTTCTCTCATCCATCTATTCTTATCTGCATAAAATGACAAGGCAGAAAAAAATCACCACAAAAAAAAAAAAGAACAAGAGGCAGTAACAATGGCTAGGGACCTAATCAATGCAGACATTATCTGGAGAAATAAAAGAACTAAAATCTAACCAAGTTGAAATCAAAAAAGCTATTAATGAGGTGCAATAAAAAATGGAGTCTTTTACTGCTAGGATAAATGAGGCAGAAGACAGAATTAGTGATTTAGAAGAACAAATGACAGAGAATAAAGAAGAGGAGGAAAAGAGAGACAAACAACTACTGGACCATGAGGGGAGAATTCAAGAGATAACTGATACCATAAGATGAAACAATATTAGAATAATTGGGATTCCAGAAGAGGAAGAGAGAGGGGGGGGACAGAATATATATTGGAGCAAATTGTAAAACAGAATTTCCCTAATTTGGCAAAGGGAACAAGCATCAAAATCCAGAAGGCACAGAGAACCCCCCTCAAAAATCTCTCTGATATGAGGAACTTGAGGGGCAGGGTGGGGGGCTGTGGG
>LNAC01000245.1:722809-752809 GCA_002007465.1 Ailurus styani
AAATAATGAAACAAGATGGGATCGGGAAGGAGACAAACCATGAGAGACTCTTAATCTCACAAAACAAACTGAGGGTTACTGGGGGGTGGGAAGGTTATGGACATTGGGGAGGGTTTGTCCTGTGGTGAGTGCTGTGAAAAGTGTAAGCCTGATGATTCACAGACCTGTACCCCTGGGGCAAAAAAAAAAAAAGAAAAAAAAGTTCTCATGAGAAGAAAAAAAAAATTAAAGATTCTCTCTCACTCTCTAATAAAATAATAATAGTAGTTAAAAAAATAAAATGTAGAAAAATAATTAGGAGTGATGAGTTTTAGATACTTGTAATCACCTCTGTTTTCAATACATTTCATTTAATTATGATGATATGATTTGTTTATTTTTAAAGATTTTATTTATTTATTTGACAGAGAGACATAGCAAGAGAGTGAACACAAGCAGGGGAGTGGGAGAGGGAGAAGCAGGCTTCCCACCAAACAGGGAGCCTGATGTGGGGCTCGATCCCAGGTCCCTGGGATCATGACCTGAGCTGAAGACAGATGTTAATAACTAAGCCACCCAGGCGCCCCTATAATTTATTTTTTGAAATATTTATTTATTTATTTTAGAGAGAGAGAGAGACCACCAAAGAGGGAGGGCAGAGGGAAAGAATCTTTTTTTTTAATTTCAAAATTTTTCTTTAATTTTTTCAAGTTCAATTAACATACAGTATTATTAGTTTCAGAGGTAGAGTTCAGTGATTCATTAGTCTTATATAATAACCAATGCTCACTGCATCATGTGCCTTCTTTAACATCCATTACCCAGTTACCCCAGCCCCTACCCCCTCCCACCAGCAACCCTAGGTTTGTTTCCTATGATTAAGAGAGTCTCTTATGGTTTATCTCCCTCTCTGATTTTGTCTTGTTTTATTTTTCCCCTCCCTTCCCCTATGATCCTATTTTGTTTCTTAAATTACAAATATGAGTGAGTCCATATGATAATTGTCTTTCTCTGATTGACTTATTTCTCTTAGCATAATACCCTTCAGTTTCATCCATGTTGTTGCAAACAGCAAGATTTCATTTTCTTGATGGTTGAGTAGTATTCCACTGTGTGTGTATGTATATATATATATATATATATATATATATATATATATATACCACATCTTCTTTAGCCATTCACCTTTCAGTGGACATCTGGGCTCTTCCCATAACTTGGCTGTTGTGGTCACTGCTCCTATAAACTTTGGTGTACAGGTCTCCCTTTGGATCACTACATTTGTATCTTTAGTAAATATTTAGTAGTGTGATTGCTGGGTCATAGGGTAGCTCTATTTTCAACTTTCTGAGAAACCTTCATTCTGTTTTCCAGAGTGGATGAAACAGCTTTCATTCCCATCAACAGTGTAAGAGGGTTCCCCTTGAGAGAGAGAATCTTAAGCAGACTCCCCTTGCCAGTGTGGAGCTCAAGAGGAGGCTTGATCTCATGACCCTAAGATCATGACCTGAGCCGAAATCAAGAGTTGGATACTTCGTCTATTGACCTACCCAGGTGCCCTTAATATAATTTAATTTTTAACTATGACTGTGTTTAACAATCATCTCACAAGATTTCTGAAATTTTACTCATAGGCTTTTGGAACTGGCATTAGTTGGACTCCTATATGTATATACATACAAACACAGATAGAGAACATTGTGCTAATATAATAACATGGTCAATAGTCATTGTTTCAGTTTGTCTAAAATACTGTATAGATTATCATCTTTTATTAGTTTTAATAGGTTTGCTAATTAAGTTTGCAATAACTTGGGCAGATTTTTCATAAGAAAACTATGGATTGTCAGTTACTCATTTTATTCAGATTGATATGGACAAGTTAAGGAGGTAGACTTTATTTTATTGTCAAACATTGCTTTTTCACCCTTGCCATCCACTTAGGCCTTAGGCACAAAGGAATTACCCCCTCTGGAATGCTCTTTCCCTACAGAAATATGTCTTCTGTCTGAAGTTTCAAATTGTGCCCAGCTGAACTGAATATTCTATGAACTATTAAATATACAGTTATTTTAAAAGAGCAATAGTCATTAAGGTCATTGCACTTGAGGCTTTCATTTGAACTTCTTTTGGGCAAGGCAGACACAAATCTTTTGTTTTACCTACTTTCTTCCTCAGCCCAGAGGCAATGAGGATGAGAGGATGAGCGGATGAGAAAGAAAACCCCTTCTCCCTAGATTTTTGAAAACTTTAAAACCTAATGATAGAAAAGGGCTGCAGTTTGAAACATGAAAGGTCAAGGTAGCCTACTAAAAACACAGCGAATATATAACTTCTTATGGGAATCTCCCAGGCGTGAGATTATTCTGAGATTTTCAATCTTATAGTTAAATAGTAATATATCAAAAAGACGGTGAAAATAGTTGCTTTATAAAATGTTCAGGAGTCAGTCATTTAACTCTCACAAAATGTCAGTAGCTTTATCCACAGGCCTTAAACTTAGAAAACTTGATATATGAGTATTTAAGAAAACATCCTTCAAAAATAAACAAACTTCCCTTTAAGATTAACTTGGAATAAAACATTAAGTGAGTCATTTTCACAAAGCAATCATTTGCCTATTTCTAACACCTGACAGAATTTATACAGAAGCAATTTGGTGGTCAGATTCATGCATCTGCCACCAAAGAGGTACCTTGTATAAAGCAAAGTCCTGGGGATATATAAAAAATTTGCCAGAGGTTCTGAGAAGTTGAATCACAGCCTCAAATTTCTTGAACCCTAGGCACCAATCACTAATAAACTGCTGTCATCAGCAACTGTATCAGATGTATTTAGTGCTCTAGCCTACATCTTGGCCTCAGCTCTGATTTCAGCCAAGCCTGGACACTCCTGTCCAGTTTTTACCTCATTTCTCACTGACAGTGCTCTGCCTCAACTCTTGGTATCTTAGCTTTCTGCAACCAACTCTCTTATCCACACATGAACAGCTTAGAAGTGGAAGGAAATTAATGGAATGACTCAACCAATGGGGAACTTGAGTTGATTAATATTACCTCTCCATCCTGGCTTTTGAGTGGACAATTCTAAAAGACATAGTCTTCTTAGCATGGTCTCAGTGCCCCAACTGCCCACACATGTGACCTTAAATGAGTTTTTCTTCCCCTTCTCTGTTCTGACATCTATCCCGCTCTTTGGAGTGACCTTCCAAATGCCATCTGGAAATAAGTCAGACTCTGCTTTCAGGGGAACTTAAGCTAAAACACAATCAAATCATCACACAGGCATTTGTGAAACCAGGTTTATCTCAAAGGAAATTTTTTTCCTATATTCCCTCCTCCCCAGGGGGCATAAAAAACATTCATTTTATGACTGCACCCCATTTCTCTTTTTCACTAACTGTGTATATACTGTAGCTACGATTGTACTGTCCCCAGTCTGCCCATTCCTCCATGCATGCAGCCACCTCAACTTGCCCTATTAAAGATACATTCATCCTTCAGAGCTTCTCTGACTAGTCTCCCTATTCAAGTTTTCCAAGTCTGAGTCCTGGCCCTAGAAATGTTCTTTGTGTAGTGCTGGAAGCCAGCTCCAGCAACAGTCAGGGTCCCCGAAGGAAAGGACGGCATCGGCGATAGGAAATGAGGAGACGGACTCGAATGATGTTTCAGGAGTCTCCCAAAAACTCAGGGCTCAGGGTGTTTTACTTATAACATTGTAACAAAGGATGACCAAAGACATAACCAAGATGATTATTTACTGGTCAAAGGAACCTTTGTAGATGCACCTGGTGTTTTTTCCCCAGAGGCTTGATAGACGAAGCCTGTTCTGCTTATCTGTACTGTGCTCTTTTCTATGGTCACTCCTAGTCTTGTACAAAGTTATGGGCCCTGCACAAGGTCACTTAGCCCCAAGGCTAAACGCCGCTTGTCCTGGGGGAGGCACAGCATAGAGTCAGACTCTATTTCTGGCAGTCATCCCGGACTCTACTCGGGCCTGTTTATCTATAGAAAGAGTAAATTAATTATACCTGGAAAAAGTGAATTATTTATAATTAGACTATGAATTCTCTAGTAGCTAGGTTTATATATATTTATGTTGATTAATAATACGGGATCTACAAATAGCAAATCCAACCTATGTTTAACAAATCTAGTCTATTCTTACCATTCATATTAATATGCGTTATTTGAGCTGCAAGCCGCTTTTAATTGGAAGGGGTTGATTAATGCTATACCCATTGCATTCTCCTCGCCTTGCAGGAGGGCGGCGCCCTATGCCTTGCATTGGGGGATCACCTTCTTGTGCCATGCAGACGGCTCACATCAGTGTAGAACAGAATCTAGATAAAGTGGCAGGACAATTGTCGAGAGTACAGTATATGTTTACAGTAACTTTCTGAAGGCAATGCCCCTTTCATAATGTTAAACACAAAGGAACAATCCTGGTTGTAGCCATAATATAAATCTTGTAAAATTTACCCATTTACTCTGGGAACTAAAATGATCCCAGAAGCAGAACTGAGTCATAAAATAACTATAGAAAACTACAAAATATTTTGTTAGTGGTAATCCATTTGCTGTGCTACAGAAACACTGGCAGAGTTAATGTTCTAATGACTTAGCAGTATGTTCTCTTTCACTGATGCTTTCTTAGACATGTGCATTTAAAAAAATACATATCCCTACAATCTACTGAAATATGCGGTTCTTTACCATTGTTTCCCTTTTCCATGGTTTAAGGTATTGAGTCAACTCAGTACACATCGTGCCATGCTCAAAACCTAGGAAAGTAGACAGGAATATTCATCCCCAATGATGTAGCCTATCTCTTTGTGCAGAGAGATTGGGTTTCAACAGGAAAACCTAGAGAGATCATTATTAAATACTTATGTTCAAACATACAAATGTGTGTGCAGTTTAGCCTCTTGAATTTTTACACAAAATCCATTGTTTCTTAAAATATGTAAGGGCAAACTATGAATTTTGCTTATTCCATAAGAAAGAAATCTGAAACATTGACAATTACACATAGGAAGTTCATTGCTGGAGGTTATATTTAATTTGCTATAGACTTAATGGCTAGATAGCTCACATGTATACTCAGAGCCATCCATGTATTTTACTTTCACATTTATTTTCCAATAGGAAATCAGAGAAGAAAACTGAAAAACCAAAATAAAAAAGGAATGTTTATCTTCTGTTTCAGTAAGATAATTTACATAAAGTTAGGGGAAAAAACAGTTCATTGCTTCACTAAGGAATCACCAGAAATCATGATGATAAAAGTTATCTTGATTTTTTTCTTGATATAGGTAAGCAAAGTAAATATTTTCTAAACATTTTTCTGTTTACTCTATGTTGATGTGTGTGTGCACACTTGTTTATCCAAGTCAGTGTGTGTTTTTGTGTTTGTTTTTATATTGGACTGTAGTGAACATGTGCTGCTAAGAAAGGCATCCTTTGCTTAGACCCAAGACAGAAGTCAATTTTCCCCCAAAAAAGGAACAACCCAAAATGTATCCCACCATCTTGGCATAAGTGGAAAATATTAACAACAAAGGGAGAGATGAGAAAAAAATTTAAATAATCAGAAACAAGAGTAAAAACATTATTTGTCGCTAAGTAAATGTCTAAGAGTATCAGAGACAATCAGCGTTTTTCAACAGTAAGTACTCCTATAAGATATGGATGTTGAGAAGCTATAGACAGATAATAAAAATTTACCTAATCTGAACAATTATGCTTCATAATAGGATTATTAAAAAATGAGAACAGCTACTTAGGGAAGGGAGAGAGAGAGAAAGAACACTTAGATTGAACAAAAATAGAGAATTTTGAAATCCATAAGCAAGTCCTATTGGCTATGTCTTCGTATCCCACCAGTTTCTTTCCAAAAACATTGCAATAGCCTCTTAACTGGTCTTGCTGATTTATCACTTATCTCCCTATGCTTTTATTTCCATCATAGGCAGAGGAATCTATTTAAAACACAGGCATACTAGTTAAAGTAAAAACTTGCTAGCTGGTATGACGGATTAACCCTTACCTATAAGGTATAACATCCAAAATAATAAAAGTTTTATAAAAATTATTTATCATTAATGTCACAATGCAAACTGTTTTTTAAAAACTTATTTATTTGAGAAAGAGAGAGAGAGAGAGCGCACGAGATTGTGAGTGAGGGGAGGGGCAGAGGAAGAGGGGAGAATCTAAAGCAGACTCCCTGCTGAGCGGGAAGCCTAACTCAGGGCTGGATCTCACAAGCAAGATGGTGACGTGAGTTGAAATCAAGAGTCGGAGGTTCAACAGACTGAGCCACCCAGGCGCCCTTGCAGACTAGTTTTGTAGGTATAGGTTGAGTTCCTCTCCATGAGGTCACTTAAGGACTCAAGTTCTTCATTCCATTTCCTACATTTCATTTAAAGGGCTACATCAAAATGCAAGGGAAATACTGGTGAGCATTCTGATTCCCTGTTCTCTCAGATGTCCTGGGATAATATTTCTGGTTCTATGTACCCATTCCCACAGCTTCTGCATGATTGCCACCTACACTCTTTTTCAGGAAATACCTTGAACTGCAGAACCTGCTTTCCCCAGAGGCACTGAAATCCAGAAGTCTGCCCAGGGCTGGCCACAGCCAATGACTGACTATAGCAGACATGTGAAAGCAGATATCTTACCTCAAGTGGTACAACGCTCCAAAGTATTTTATACTCTGGAACACCCAGAGGAATCTGTTGAGGTGAGGATTTCACTTGAAACTGCATTCATGCTTCGCTTTTTTACTTTCTCCTCCCTCATCAGTTTCTTTACAAATGACTCCCACGTCAATCTGCAGCTCAGAAGAACACAACCTTCCTCTTTGTTCACTCTGCTCCAGGTACACTAGTGTCCTTGCTTCTTCTTGCCAGCATGCCTCAGGGACAGAGATTTGTAACTGCTTTACTTTCTGCCTAGAATGCTGTTTCCCACATATTGACACGGTTGCTCTTTTACTTCCTTCAGGTCTTTGTTCAAATATCACCTACTCAGGGAAGTCTTTCGTGACCACCCCATGTTCTTTGCCCCTCTCGGTACATCCTCTTTCCCCCTTACCATTCTATTCTCCCCAGCATTCATATTCATCTGACACACTATATATTTATTTACAGTTGCTAACTGATTGTATTCCATTCTAGGATATAGATCCCACGTGGGATACCAACTTTGTGTCCATTCCCCAGCTACATTCCAGCACCTGGTATAGGACCTAGGTCCACAGTAGACATTCAGCCTGTGTATTAAAATGAGGTGTATGAAAGAATGACTAAGCAAAATGTAACTACTACAAAATAAACAGTATATAATTTTCATTCTATAATTAAGCTTTGTGTTGCCTTTCTAACGTCCAAAATCAAAGAAATCTTATAAGAATTATTTCTTTAAAGATATTATTTATTTATTTGACAGAGAGAGAGAGAGAGATTACAAGTAGGCAGAGAGGCAGGCAGAGAGAGGAGGAAGCAGGCTCCCCGCTGAGCAGGGAGCCCAATGCAGCGCTCGATCCCAGGACCCTGAGATCATGACCTGAGCTGAAGGCAGAGGCTTTAACCTACTGAGCCACCCAGGCGCCCCATCTTACAAGAATAATTACTGATAAATATCTGGACTAGGTGTGCCTCAGTCTACTGCAGACTATTGCAGAAATAATCGTCATCTTCACTGTAGGCAGATATGGTAATGCCTCAGCCAAGCCTTGATGGGACCAGTATGGAATATGCTGTATAACGGTTTATGGAATCAAAACTTCTGATAGTATAATGATCAATATAGGGCTACTCTGCTGCAGCTGCCAATAAGTTGAACACATTTACTAAGGACAAAATATATGGTGTAGAGGCCTTCTCATAGTTTTGTGCTGTTAGAGAATAGAAAGCAATGTGACATAAATAACCTTCAGAATTAAATTCTTATACAACAAAGGAAAGAAAGTAGAAGTTCCCTACTAGTTTTTCAGGAATGAGCAAGCTTAAAAAGGAGTGAGCTGTGAGGATAATGCTGAGGTGGTAAACGCATTAATAAATTAAAAGAGAAAGAGAATCAAGCATGAAATCAAGAGTGAATTTTAAAGGTAACTTGATCAGAACATCAGGAAAGGCTCTTGGAGACAGGAGACTGCTAGAGAGAGGTCTGAAGCCAGACTGCAGGGCTGAGTACATATTATCCTTTCCCTCTGTGTTTTTGTCCTGAAGAGACAGATGTCCTGTTACTGGGTTGCTGGCTCTTAGGAGCATTGATAACTATACGGAAACTTGTAGTGAAGTTGAGTCAAGTCCTTTCTAGGTGACACATAGTGAGATGGAGTCAGGCTGTCTGTCCATTATTATCCACAATGTGAGCACCTAAGTTTTCATCTGAATAAGGGACTTATGACTGAAAGTATATCACTATATTGGCATGTTATATTGACTTTCTGATAATGTTCTAAAGCCAGTTGAGTAGGAGAGAGAAAATGCCACTGGGTACAAATTGTGGCATCAATTCTCTGCCAGACTGATCAATTGGATTTATATATTACCTCCAGCTACATTCTTAAAATCTATAGTTTTACTGTCTCTTCAGTGCATACCTCACAGCTTAAATAATTACAAATACATTTTAAAAGGATTGAACAGGCTTTAAATAAAAAACGTGCGAACCTTGTTTTAACCACTCTTAATTATTTACTAATTTAACTTAATACATTCACCTTCTCCACCCCCCACTACTCCCATTCCCCTAAAGATAAAGATTCCACAGAGCTTCCTTCCACATGTTCATCCTTCAAATGATTTGGTACTGTTTTAATCAATAAAAGAAATATGATATGTATATATAGATTTTTGGATCCATTAAACTGGATCATTAAAAAATATCAGAAGTTCTGAATTACAAATCCTCTGCCCTCAGTCCTAAAAACCTCTCTCTTACAATTATAAGATTTTAAAATCCGTTCATTAGACATCAATGTTGTATAAAGAGAATTAAAAATACATCTACTCCAAAAGCCTTCTAGCAGAATACAAAATACCCAAGTCTTTTGTGCATGAAATCTTTGTACAAAATTACAAAGCTCAGACGGTAACCACAAACATAATACCACTTGCAGAAAATTTAACATATATCAGGAAATTCGTCAAAAATAAATAATACAAAGACTAATCTATCTCATAATTTTGCTCTACATTTTGGATATGAAGAAAAATTACTTAAGCAATCTTTCACTAGAAATATTTAAGAAATTTAATTTAAGAAATTAAGCAGTTTCAAATTGCTTCAAATGCTGAGTTTTGGTAGTTTCTTATATCACAATTTAAATGCATGTTGCTTAGAATTATAATACTAATGAAGTATATTTACTGAATATTTATGATTTACTAGGCAATATGCTAACTCATTAACATACATTAATTTAATTTGCTTTCACAAACACCCAGTAAGTTAAGAGTAATTATCTCCATTTTAAAGATCTAGAAGCACAGACCTAAAGAGGTTAAATAGATTTATGGTTGATGCCAGGGACTGAATTAACATGGAAGGCTATCTTCTCCTATAAACACTTAGAAATATTGGATAAAAGAGAGCAAAAGCTATTTAGATAAGTAACCAACCACAAAAGAAAGTTAAATCCCAAATTTTCAGAAACTGGACTCAAAATCTTAATCATACAGTGACTCCAAGCCAAAGTCAAATGGTTCAGTGGAGTATCTGAGCCAGACAGAGACCCTTAGAGGATTATCCAAACCTCTAATGGGGAAGAAATCCTGCCATAAACTACAAGAGCTTCAACTGGTTTAGTTACATCAAGCAGGTAGTTATGAAAAATTCCCATATCCATGAAACAGAAACTAGAAAAGCTGAAGGCAAAAATACCTTCCAACTTCCTGTAGCCCTAAGTATATAAACAGACATGAGAAAAAGAGAATCCTCATAGTTGTTCATACCTTGCTGTGGGATCTAAATTCAAAATAGACATAAACTGTCTAGACACAAAACAAAAAGAAATGTGAAACCTCCCAAGACAGATGCTTCCTCACCCAAGACACATAACTTTCCTACCCAAAAAACCCCTAAACTTTCACTGGATAAACTCATAAAAATAAAGTACACAAGGAAATGAAACATCACCAGAGAAAGTAAGATGATAAAGGAATCGTATCTAATATTGCACATCAAGAAACAGAAATAAGGAACAACCAAAATGGCTTTAAAAACAAGGGTGGTTGTTATGGACTGAATGTTTGTGTCCCATAAAAATTCATGTGTTGAAGTCCTAACTTACAATATGATGACACTTGGAAGTGGGACCTTTGGGAGGTAATTAAGTTTAAGAAGAGCTCACAAGGATGGGACCCCATGAAGGGATTAGTGTCCTTAAAAGAAGAGAAAGAAAGACCATAGCCCCTCTCTCCTCCCATGGGAGGACACAAAAAGAAGGTGGTTATCTGAAGGCAGGAAGTAGGCTTTCACCATAAACTGAATTGGCCAGCACCCTCATCTTGCACTTCCCAGCCTCCAGAACTGCGAGAAATAAATATCTGTTATTTAAGCTACCAGGTCTATGGTATTTGTCATAACTGCCTAAGCTAACAGTGATTAATATAGTCATAGAAATTTTTAAAAAGTTGAAATTATAAATAAAAGAAAGGACAATGTCAAACCAGAGTAGAATGGTTTAAAAAAAAAGAACTAGGGCGCCTGGGTGGCTCAGTAGGTTAAAGCCTCTGCTTTCGGCTCAGGTCATGATCTCAGGGTCCTGGGATCGAGGCCCGCATCGGGCTCCCTGCTCGGCGGGGAGCCTGCTTCCCCCTCTCTCTCTGCCTGCCTCTCTGCGTACTTGTAATCTCTCTCTGTGTGTCAAATAAATAAATAAAATCTTAAAAAAAAAAAAGAACTAAAATTTTTTCTATAAAAACCTAAAAACGTGTTTAATTTGTCTGTATGGACTGCTGTAAAAAATTCCACAGAAATATGCTCTCTCACAGTTCTAGAAGTTGGAAGTTCAAGAATAAGGTGCCAGTATGGTTGAATTCTGTGAAATTTCTCTCTTCAAATCACTAACAGAATCTTTTTATGGTGTTCTCACATGGCCTTTTCTCTATGAGGACATGGAAAGAGATGCTCTGTTATCTCTTGTTCTTCTTATTAGGACAATAGTCATATCAGATTAAGACCCCACCCTTATTACTCCCATTTAGCCTTAATTACCTCCTTAAAGGCCACGCCTCCAAATATAGAAACATTGGGGGCTAAGGCTTCAACATATGAATTTGGGAGAAACATTACTCGGTCTATAACATTTCTCAAAATTAAAAACAAATATACTAGAAAGATCTGTGACTTAAAAGATCTGACTAAATCAACAATGCAGCACAAGAGAATAAGACATAGATAGTATGAAAAGAAGTTACTAAAAGACAGGAATTAACTTTCAAGACTTTGTTTCCTTTTAATGTTATATACTTTCACTGCCATGTAAAATACCTTTCTCAAGCGTACCTGCACCCCACTGTCTCCAGTAATTCCTATAAAAACATACTGGTAAAATTATGTGTTTCATATCTTTTACCTACCAGCCAAGTGAAAAAATGTCTTTGAGTGAACAGGAAAATTTATAGAAATCCATAAAGATCCATGTCTTCATAGTAGTAGTAGAACTAGAGTAAATATTATCACAACTTTAATCTAAAAATACTTAAAAACAAACCTCTAAAGGAGTAAGTTGGCCAAAATGTAATTTAACTGTTTTCCAAAATAAACTTCACTACTACTTCAATACAGTAAAAATTAAACACACCATAATGTAACATTCATGATATACAATATTCAGTTGAGAATTAGGAGAAATAAAGAGGATTCTAGGAAGATGGTGCAATAGAAAGCACCACAAAAATAACACCAGTAAAAATCTGAATCTATACCAAAAAAAGAAAAAAAAGTAGAAGAAATGGTAAAGATGGGGTGAATATGGAATATTTTAATTCATTTAAAAACCATTTATAATATACTTAAATGTTTAATGCAAAATACAACAATAATATATTACAGGAATTATAATAAATAAAACTAAATGATATTATAGTTTTAGCACATGAAGAGATGGGAAAACTGAAGTATAGTGTAAGGTGATATATAAAATTATATATTACTTCAGGATAAACACTCATAAGTTAGTGGCATATATTTTTAGCCCAACAGCATCCACGAAACAAAATAAACAAAATACAACAGTGTTATAGCAAATAAGCCAATAGAGATAAAATGAAATACTTAAAAACATTGATAATCTACAGGAAGAAACAAAAAGAGCAAAAAAAGTAGAAATAATAGATAAGATGAATAAATAAGATGATATGTTGGAATAAAACATACTGATAATTACAGTAAATAAATGTCTAGTTAGACCTAGTAAAAATCAAGACTCAATGATATGTGTATAAGAAACTTAGTTTGAATATTAAGGATATGAATGGGTTAGAAGTAAAGAATGGAAAATATTCATTATGAAAATCTTGCACTTAGGAAAGCAGAAATGACTATATTAATAGCAAAATAAACTTCGAGGAAAGGGATACTATAAGGGATAAGAAGGGACATTTTATACTCACAAAACATCAATGTTTTAGAAGCTAGAACAGTTCTAAATGTATATACAACCAAAAGCCGGGTTTAAAAAAAAAAAAGAAAAAAACAAATAGAAACAAAAAGAGAAATAGAGAAATCCACAATTTGAGTGAGAGATTTGAAACATTTCTCTCTTAGGAATGAATATAAAAAAGTATAAGGAAAATCAGTAAGATCATAGAAAACCTGACAATATTACCACATAATCTCACTGATGTATAAAGAATACCATACTCAAAGCAGATGGATACACATTTTTTCCAAGTGCACAGAAAACGTTCACTAAGGTACAGTATATAACAGGCCATAAAACAAGTCTCAAACAATTCAGAAAAACTGAAACAATAAAGCGTATATTTACTGACCATAACAGATTTAAATGAGGAATCACTAGGGCACCTGGGTGGCTCAGCTGGTTAAGTGTCTGGCTTTTGATCTCAGCTCAAGTTTTAACCTCAGGGTCATGAGTACAAGCCCCTCATTGGGCTCCACACTGGGCATGGAGCCTATTTAAAAGAATAATAATAATTGGGGCGCCTGAGTGGCTCAGTTAAGCATCTGCCTTCGACTCAGGTCATGATCCAAGGGCATCAAGTCCCACATATGGCTCTCTGCTCAGTAGGGAGCCTGTTTCTCCCTCTCCCTCGGCCTGCTTTTTCCTCTCCCTCTGCCTGCCACTCCCCCTGCTTGTGCTCTTTCTCTTTCTCAGTCTGTCAAATAAATAAAATCTTCACAATATAATAAAAAATAAAAATTTTAAAAATAAATAAATGAGAAATCATTAAGAATATATGTAGAAAATAACAAATTTATGGAAATTTCACAATAATACTTCTAAATAATCCATGGTGAAAGAAGAAATCACAAGGAAAAATAGAAAACATTTTGTATTAAATATGATGAAGACACAATATAGACATGACTTTAGATAGGATGCAGCTAAAGCAAAGACCAGGGAAAACTCATGGCTTTCATTGGGTATGTGAGGAAATTTAAAAAGCTTGAAAAAAAGAATCAGTAAATTTTCTACCAAATATTTAAAGAATAAATAGTACCAGTTCTACACAAACTCTTCCAAATTGAAAGAGTGGGGATACAATTCTTCTAAGAAAGTGCTCAGAACCACTTAGGTCTGGTTTCCCTCTGTATTTTCATTAAATCTTACTTAAATCTTTGCTTAGCCAGAGTTTAAAAAACAAAGAGTGGGGGTATTTCCCAATTCATTCTATAATACCAATGATCCTGGCACCAAAATCAGACAAAGGTACTGCAAAAAAACAAAAACAAACTACATACCAATATCCCTCATAAACCTAGATGTAAAATATGCTTAACTGACTTTTGGCTAATTAAATTCAATGTATAAAAAGGATACTATAAGTGGAGAATTATCCCATAAATGCATGCTTCTATAGCATTCAAAAATGAAGGCAATTCACCATATAAAAGACTAAAAAATTATAATTATGTGATCATCTTAATAGACACAGCAAAAGCATTTGGCAAAATCCACACACACTCTTCATAAAAACTCAGCAAATTTAGAATAAAAAGGAATCTGGGGGGAGCCTGGGTGGCTCAGTCTACTAAGTGTCTGACTCTTAATTTTGGCTCAGGTCAAGATCTCAGCTTCCCGAAATCAAGCCCTGCTTAAGATTCTCTCTCTTCCTCTCCCTCTGCCCTTCTCTGCCCTCCCCACCCTGCTCTCACTCTCTTTCTCTAAAAAAGAGCAAATAAATAAAAAGGAATATTTTATAAGGTCATTTAAGAAAAAAAACTACAACTAGCATCATACTCTATGGTGAAATAATGAAATACAAATGCTTCTCCCCTAAGATGAGGAACAAAGAAAAAATGTCCACTCTAAACATTTGTATTCAATTCAATGTCAAAAACTGTGAAGGGTCTGAGATTTTACCCTACTTGAAAGCTAACAAGCTTCCACAATTTTATGAATGAAGGCAGAAAACATGAGACTCCTGGATAAGAGACAAAGAATATTAGTTCTTGAAGCACAACAAGCAGCATGAGACAGCAATTCCCCTTGACCCCTAAATCCCATGAAGCGACGTGCAGGGGTAGTTTAGATGACCTCTGCATATACAATGGAACCCCAAGACTAAAGATTCCTAATCTTTTATAAGGAGATGTAACAAACCTGACAAACATTTGCTCCAAAGAGAGATTATCTCTACTGTACTGGATATCTCTATTGTATTGCTTATTAGAGTAAGTAGCCCTGCTCTCTGCTCTGGAGGGAGACACTGTATCTCGCAAGACCATTCACTATACATGCACTGTTGAAAAGAATAAAGACTATCGGTGCCTCTCTTCACAAAATGTACAGAAACATGAGAGACATGGGGAGGACTGTGCATCAATCATATTCAGACATCAATTCTACATCATCTTAGCTTTTGAAAAACTTCCCCAGACAGAGGATGGGCCAAAGCTACTATTTGTTTCATTTAATTAAGGCTATTTCAAACAGACTACAGGCAACAGAATGAGGCCAATCTGCAGAACTGCAATACAATCATAACTCCAAGGATCCTAACCCAACCCAAATCCCATAAAAATTCAGTATCTACCTTAGAAAGGCAGATGGATTTCCACTTATGTTTCTTTATTGACCTTTCCACTTGGCTTAAGGCATTTAATTCAAGCTTAATTCTAGCTTAATTCAAGCTAGGATATATTAGCAATTGCAGAGACTCTGCCTTGGCCTGAAAGGGGAAGACTAGGAAAATTCTATCATCTATAACAACCCTTGCCAATAAGTCTGATCTAAATACCTTCCATGGGGGGCCTGGGTGGCTCAGGAGGTTAAGCCTCTGCCTTTGGCTCAGGTCATGATCTCGGGGTCCTGGGATCCAGCCCCATATCCGGCTCTCTGTTGAGCAGGGAGCCTGCTTCCCCCTCCCCACCTCTCCCTCTGCCTGCCTCTCTGCCTGTTTGTGATCTCTCTCTCTCTCTCTCTCTCTCTCTCTGTCAAATACATAAATAAATAAATCTTTAAAAATAAATAAATACCTTCCATGATCAAGGTGCTTTCCTCAATCACTTCAACCAAAGCCAGAGACAAATTTTTATCGTCTTTTCTAATTCTATGACATAGGGAAAACTCCCCCAAGAATATTCATAAATAAAGCATCTGTTTTTATCCCTCTAAGAAGTTCCTCCCAATCTCAATCTCAAGTAAACAAGACTGACCTAATTTTGGAGAGAGCTTGCAGTCATTTGAGAGCTGTATGATCTATTGGTGGTGCTTCCTTAAACACTTGGAGCTATTTTATAACCATTCCTAGGGTGCCATCACTGTGTTTTCAGGAGGAAACCAAGTCCATGCCTAGATTCTATGTAAGAGGCATTAATTTCAGGGGCACAAGAATATTACTGGGGCCCTTCCAAGTGAGACTAACAAGAGTTGGAGGGCACAGATTGACCCTACCTCTGAAATAGCCACCTGGCTGGCTGATAAATCTTAAAATGACCAACTTAGTACAAATAACAGTCTGATGATAGCTTTTTAAAGGATAGACCAAGAGGAGTCAGTGTAATGCATCTTGTCAGTGTAATGCATCCTGTTTGTCTACACCAGCCAGGCAGGAAGCAAAGCACGTAAATAGC
This sequence comes from Ailurus styani, assembly GCA_002007465.1. Taxonomy (NCBI): domain Eukaryota; kingdom Metazoa; phylum Chordata; class Mammalia; order Carnivora; family Ailuridae; genus Ailurus; species Ailurus styani. The sequence continues at coordinate 739,063 of LNAC01000245.1, forward strand.
TTCTAGGGTGAAGACAGTGCACCCCCAGAAAATCTTTCTAAGGGAGCACCTTCAAACTCTTCACCATCCCCATTTGGAATGGCTGCTTGATGAGGCCCTGGGTTTCCCCAGCAATGGCGGCTTGCAGGTATTAACTGTTGAATGACACCTGGTTCAGCCATCTGGCCCACTTGAGCAAAGGCAGTCAAGATTCCTTCAGCTCGGCCTTCAGCGGGAAGGTTAATGCACGCTAAGGTTTAGAGTTAGGCAAACACGCGGTACTTAAAATAACCTACTCCTGGGACTCGGGCTCTGCCAGCCCTCGCCCTGTTGCCGGTCAACAGCGAACTGGCAACTGGGGCACGTGCAGTTCATACCCCATCAGCCACCCTCGGGCAGCTGGGCTGTCCAAGCCCGTTGCGCCACAGGCCATCATCCCCAATCACCTGCATAGCCTCCAGGGTGGCGGGAGCCCACATCCTGGACACCACGGTGAGGCGCTTGCTGAAATGGGCGATAAAGCCCCCATGAACTTACTGTCTCGTGGGTCCCAGGTCTCTGCAGGGATCAAGGCTACCAAGTGTCTCTTCTTGGAAGGTGCCACAGCCAGTCTACACCATCCAGCCTTGGCACGGCAGCCCAAATGACTCCAGCCCAGCCCTCAGCAGAAATGTATGTATTTGCGCAGGATAGGGCTTGGAATCGGGCAGCTGCCTTCTAACCCCGCGAACGGGCTCCCCAGACCCCGGCACTCCTCCTGCAAGGTTCCCCCTCTCCAAGGGCCGGGCTACTAGGACCGGCGCCTGCGTGCACAGGCGCAGAGCACTCGCAGAGCCGCACAGAGCGGGCCCTTAAAACCTGCAGAGCTCCGGCCGGGCGTCTGCGGCCTGCGTAGTTTCCAGCGTGGGAGGACTCACCTTCTGAAACGCGCCCGCAGGTAACATGCGCAAATGGGCCCCCGTCAGTCCCCCTGTGGATTTGCTGCCAGGTGGGGTCTGGGCTTCGCAAAGACCCGGGATTCCCAGGTGTCTCCTGAGGGAGGGACACCCTCTCCTGCCAACGGGGCCCCTCCCGCATGCTTTCCAGGGGAAAATGCCCCAGTGGTGCGTAGGCATTGTGACTTTAGGCTGACATTTTGGACCCCAGCGCAGTCTCCTATGACCCAGCATCTCCTGTTCCAGGTCCCTGGCAAGCTTCTGGTGTATTCGATTTGAATCCAGGCGTACCTGTATCATCATTTTATTGCACTTGGCTTTATTGCGCTTCACAGATACAGCTTTTTCTTCTTTTTTTTAAATAAAGTTTGTGGCAGTCCTGCATAAAGCAAGTGAATTGGCGCCATTTTCCAAGGGCATTTGCTTGCTTCATGTCTCTATGTCGCATTTTGGTAATTCTCACATTTCAGACATTTTCATTAATATATTTGTTGTGGTTTTCTGTGGTCAGTGATTATGATTGGGTGAAAGCTCAGATGATAGCACTGTTTAGTAATAAAGTACTTTTCAATTAAGGTATGTATATATATATTTTTAGACATAATGCTATTACACACTTTACTACAGTACGGTATAGTATAAAAATAAATTTTACATTGGGAAACTGAAAAATTCATTTGACTTACTTTATTATATTCGTCACTTTATTGTGGTAGTCTGGAACTAAGGTATGCTTATATTTTTAATGTCATCTTTTTTTCTAATCATCTCCCACTTAAACCCAGAATTTTCTTCCAAAGAGATCTGATGCAAGAATGAGAAGAACGTTTTTATAAAACTTGCAGAGACCCATTATGTCTCTGACTTTAGCCCACAAGAGCCACTGTGGGAGTCAGTAAACAGTATTCTAGACCACAAGGTCATTACCTTCATAATTTAGGACCATGACAATCCAATAAGAGAACCACGTTAGCTGAATCAGAATAATATTTGAATCCCCCACACTGACTTTTGGAATATGCACTAATTAGGCTGGCTTGGAATTGATGTTAGGGGCAAGAAAGCTGCATGATTTCCAGCAAGATCAGACTAGAATTCCTAATTCTAAAATTAGAATTTTATGTCTTGTGTCACATTCTTTACACAGAAGGCAGCTGATTGGAGATGATCCATTTTTGGAAACATCCACCTTCAGCGACCCAACCAATCCAAAGTAGGTGAACCAGTAAGAGGTAAGGGAGGTAGTCTTTCCATAAACATTCTTAATCATATTAAGGTATTTTTCTTCTATTCCTGTATTCCTAGTTTGCTGGGATTTTTTTTTCTTTTTTTTCTTTGTATTATTAACCAAGAATGGGTAGAGAATTTTATTAAATGCTTTTGGTTGCATTTAAAAGTACTCTTATAGTTTTTCTTTTATTAATATGATGAATCACATTTATTGATTTCTTGAACTTTAAAACAAACTTGCATTACCAGAATAGATATCACATATCATCTTTGTATATAGTTATCTTTATGTCTTTATATATGTATCTTTTTATATTTTTGTATATATTATCTCTGTATCTTTACACATTACATATATTTACATATATACATTAATATCTTTATACACATACATGAGTATAAATAAAAGATAATGTCTTAAATTTGCTAATTTTTAATATAATATTTCTGTATATGATTATGAGAGTTTCTATAGTTTTCTTATAAAGTATTTGTCTAATTTTGTAGTGAGGGTAATACTAGCCTCACAAAAAGAGTAGTTGAGAAGTGTTTCTTTCTCTTCTATTTTTCTGGAAATGTTGGCATTGAGTTAGTAATAATTCTTTCTTAAATATTTGAGGGAATTCACCAGTTAATCCATCTAGAATTTTCTTTGTAGGACAATATTTATAATTTCAAACTTCTTTAACTGGAAAGTGTTTTCAAATTTTTTATTTTTTTTTCCCCTTTGGTCAGGTTTGGTAATTTGTGTCTTTAAAGGAATTTGTCCATTTCATCTTGGCTGTTGAATTTATTGGTGTAAAGTTCCTCTTGATAGCTTCCTGTTTTGAATTTAATATTAGTAGAATTTGGAGTGATGGCCATTCTTTCTCTCACAACATTGGTAATTTGTTTTTTTCTTTCTTTGACTCTTGAATAATCTACCTAGAAACTTATGAGTTTTATTGATTTTTTTTCAAAGAACCAGCTTTTGGATTCACTGATTTCCTCTTTTTTGTTGTTTTAATTTACTCTTATTTAGTTTTGCTCTTTATTATCTTCTTTCTTTTACATTATTTGGACTTTTTCAGATTTCTGTAGGAGTTTAATAATTGATTTAAATCTCCCTCCCCCCGCATTTAAGGCCATGTTTTGCCCTCCTGTCACTCCTTTAGCCATGTCCCCACATTCTTATATGTTGTATTTCTTATTATTATTATGTTCACATGTTTTTAAATCCTCACGTTAATTCTTTCTTGACCATAGGATTATTTAGAAGTATGTTGTTTAATTTCAAAATATTTGGGTTTTTACAATGATGTTATTGTCATTGATTTCTAAATTAATTCCAGTATTTCTGGTAGTTGCCTTTGTATTATATTCTGATTTCATAGTTGTTCTCTGCAGCTTAGTCATCTGATAATGACTTCTATTACTTTACATGGAAATCAGGAGGAAGATTTTTAAAGAGAATATTTGTGTAGATAATGAAAACCAAAAGTCAAAATATGAAAAATTTATAATCTGAAAATATTAATAGAAAGTCATTTATTTGTTTTTCACATTATAAACCTCTGGCCACCAATCCAAAGACACAAAATAGTAAAGGTTATATTGAGCTTTGGTATCTGTCTTGAAGGTAGTGTAAATTTATTAGGAGGAATTTTCTAAAAATTAATAGAGAAGGTGGGAAGGATCAAAAAAGACTTAAAAGTTAGAAAATAGTTCTTTGTCTTTTATATTGCACGTTATAGCTCGCAAATCAAATTCTGCTATAGTGTCATTTGAAACACACTTGGTGGTAAATAGGAATGATATGAATACTCTAGGTAAATATTTTTTCTAGTTAAAATTGTACTTTATTACCATTAGCACACATGCGCACATACACCCACCGAATCTCGGAAAAAATTTCTTTGGTAAGAAATTTGGTAAATTGTATTTTCTAATTTTTGCAACCAAGTGAAACTGGCTTGGAGTCAAAAACTTTAAAAAAAAAATATGTGGATGATCTTATGTTTTCTTGTTTGCTTGATTTTCACTGTCTTCATTCCATTACTTATTTCACTGGATGTAGTTTAAATCATATTAAAATATTAAGGTAAAAGAGCTCATATACTGCAATTCAAATATTATCTGCATTAATTTCAATTTCTGTCAGTGTCAAATTGTACTTTTTAAAAAAATTTCTTTTTTTGTTTTAGTAAGTATAGTACAATAAATGTGACTTATTTTTACATTTTTAATAATTTTAGAACTTTGTATACTTAAAAAAGTATAATAACCAGAAATTCTCATGTTACTTCATGTTGAATTGTAAAAATAGAAGATACTCTGGATATTTATTTATGTTTTGTAAAAAGTAGTTATTTAAAGATTTCATTACTGTCGTTTGCTTCTTTCTGTTAACATAAAACAGACAAAATTTTGTTTATCTATAGTAATTGGTAGGTCGGTGGTGCTCAACTTGGAATGATTTTGCCCTCCAGGGGCCATAGGGCAATGTGTGGAGATAGGTTTAGGTGTAACAACTGGGGAGGTGCTACTGGCATCTAGTGGTTAGAGACCAGGATTCTACTAAACATCCTATAATGTGCAGGACAGGCCCCTACAACAACAAATTACTGGCCCCAAATGTGAATAGTACTGAGGTTGAGAAACATTTTGTTAGATGAATTCTGGTTATTATTATCTCCAAGGTAGTATAATATGATGATTCAAAAGTTATTTGTATAAAATGTGCCTCCTGTTTTCATATGGCTTAATAAAATTATAGAAAAATGAAATACTTTTTCCAGTTTTAATCAGAAATTATGAAAGTATTGATAAAATTAAATCTATTAAATTAAAATTGTTATGTAAGATATTGAAAATTTTCTTCATCAGAAGGATACATAAATACAGAATTTACAATGACAACTTCATAATTAGGCTTAGCTAATTGTAGATACAGTTCTCAATAAGGGAACATTCATAATATTACAAAAAAAGAGGTGCCCTTCTAAACACTCAGAATTTTCTGTAACTGATTTATGAACCACTTGTCGCTTTTTTTTCTTCTTACAGCAAAACTTATTAAGTTATAGAAAGTTGTGGTATTTCACTAACATATCCTCTAAAATAATAATAAAAAAACAGTAACCTTGCTGTAAAGGATAGAAAATACTGTCAAAAGGTACATGGTTCATTAAAGGCAAGGCAGTTCCACTCTCAAAACAGGTTACTATGCAGTTATTAAAGTTTCTAAATTTATCTTGTTAATTTTGGAGTTCCCTCTTCTCATGTCTTTTTAATTATTCTGGTGTCTGTATTTTTACATGCTTTTTTGAAACCTATAAATTTTATATCCTGACTCCATCAATAAGGTTCTTTGTAACTATCAAAATTAATGAATTCTGATTTACATTTCTTGAACCAAATATGAAAATATGTAGTGAGTAATAGTGAATTATCATATCTGACAATTCAGAAACTTTATGACTAAATTTTGGTAAACATACAAATTTTAACTAATTTTACATTTAGGGTTTTATTTTCTTTAGCTTGGTGAATTACTTTGGATAAGATTGTTGGCTTACTTAACTGATTTCCCTATAGAAACATTTTAAATTATATCAGTTTTCTACTAGGATATACAATATGAAAGACACCAAGGATGTTGACATTTCAATAATTACATAGGATAGCACACCCTTGGAATTTAATTATAGGTTTTCAGATGCAGTCAATAATAAGCCAAATTCCGTATAAGAACAATGTCAAATTTAGTATTCACTAAACACTAATTAAGGATAATAGTTTGATATAAATTTTTGAAAAACAATTCAAAATATTTTTATGAAGTTTATTAAATTCAAACATAGTGGCAAGGATTAAGCTAAGGAGTTATACTCCTCCTGTTGATTTTGCTTTGGAATAACTTACAGTGAGAATAATTTTTGCTTCAAAAAATAAATTAAAATTATTTAGGTGTCTGAAATGTTTTCCCACATAAGTCATCTCTACCAATAGTTTATAAATTCTGTTTTCATAGAAATTTCAATGTTTTACTCTTCCACAGAAATTAACTTTAATTACAAATTACGGTGTTTGAAGGAGACAAACCCCCATATGCATATATTCTGTTTGATACAATAAATACAAATAAATACAAATAATCAGTATATATGTCTCCCTTTCATGGGACCTAGTTTGAACAAGCTAAACCATAATCCACATGAGAAAGAAAAAATCCGTAAAATAATAAGAATGACGGCTTCATGTGTACTGCAAAGTGAAAGTGATGGGCCATTTACAGAAATGTGCGTGAACAAATAGGGTTTGCTACTCTTTCTGAATTAAAAGTCCCTAATAACTATAAAAAATATGGGCACTAGAGTGAATCATTTCCTAAAAAACAAAAGCAAGCAATTTAAACCTTTCATAGCTAATCCATGTAGCAGGGAAGGTTCATACTTAGGGAGGGCCCATCTGGCCTCTCTACAAATGGAAAGGTTTGTACATATGGGCCATAACATATGCATAGCTAGCTGAACCAACCCCTGCAACTAAATAGTAATTAGCATGGGGCAGGTTTTTTATGGCTGCTAGCATACTAGCAAGTCCTTCCTGACCTACATCCAAATGGACATATGATTACATAAAATGGGTAGTTTCTTTCTCAAGCATTTATTTGTGTGCAAAAATGTAGGATTTGTTTAACTGCCGCCAACTAAAGAACTGAGACCCATATGTTATCCCATAAACTTACCGGTTAGCAATTTGTTATAAGCAAGATGCAAATATTATGGTAAGCATTCAGAACGTTTATTCAATGAACCTTATGTTGTAAATGGAAACAACAGTATGTCAGAAAATTTCATAACCACGATTTCACCACTGGTCCCATTTTATGTCTAATTCAGTTTCCAAAATCTACAATTTTCAATTAGAGACATGAAGGTCAGCAGAGTTTTAAATATAAAGTGGCACATGATTCCATGTTGGAGGGAAGAAATAGTGAAACCCATGAGAGCTTGAAGAGTCTGTACAAAGTTTCATTTTAAGTAGCTCACAATAGATGTCTTAGGTATGTCAGACAGCCTGTGCTCTTGAATATTTGGTTAAATTTGCTTTGGATCTGATTGGGATTTGATGGGGCCTAAAGACTATAGACAGCCCAGAGAATTGTAGAAATCAACATTAAATTAAGGGTTTAACAAATTCACCTTTACTGAGAGTAATTTGAGCATCAATATAACAGGGGTAGTTTGAATCTAGCTCTATTTTAGGTATAAAGACATGGAGAGATTGAGGACTTTTAAAGTTCTAGAAGCTTTAAATTTTGCCAAACCAAACCATAGATTTATAATGAAAAATCAGAAATTGTACAATCCAATAAGAATTTAAACACAGACATCTATTATAATTTTGAGGGGTTAAATTCTAGTTTTACTAATTGTACCTAGTGCTTATAAATCGTCAAGGAGAATGCTGTTCACATGATTTTGACATGTGAAAACTGGAAAAATTTTATAGAATTTTGAATAGGTCATTGTTACATGCATAACATTTTTAAATTATTATTGACATTAATGTAAATAATGTTAGTGTGGATCAGTTTTTGTCAGAAACTCTTAAACAATAATAAGGAAATTATTGACCAATATTTTCATCTTTATCTTAGAATTTTTAGAGATTCCTTTTTTTTTTTTTTTTTAAAGATTTTATTTATTCATTTGACACAGAGAGAGAGATCACAAGTAGGCAGAGAGGCAGGCAGAGAGAGGAGAGAGGAGGAAGCAGGCTCCCTGCTGAGCAGAGAGCCCGATGTGGGCCTCGATCCCAGGACCCTGGGATCATGACCTGAGCCGAAGGCAGAGGCTTTACCCCACTGAGCCACCCAGGCACCCTCTTAGAATTTTTAAAATCTCAGTGTATCAGCTAAGATTCTTTCCATTGCAAGTGTTAGAAACCTAATTTTTAATGGCCTAAACATGAAATTTACTGGCTCACGTTAACTTCAGGGATAGTTCTAACTTCAAGCATGGCTTAATCCCAAATCTCAGAAATGCCGTAACATTTTTGTTTGTTTTCATCTGTATCTTTAGTTCTTTCTTCTTCTCTGTTGGTTTCTTACTGAGCTGACTACCCCATGGTGGTAAGATGGCTGCTAGAAACTCCAGAGTTCACGCCTCCACACTTAAAATTCAGTTAAGACTTTTCCTTTAACTCATAAGCTCTAATAAACATTACCTTTTGCTTTATAAACTTTCATCATCCTTAGGTAAAACTATTGGCTTTCCTTTTTTTTTTTTTTTTTTTTTGGTCTGATGTTTATTTCTATATTTTGTGATTCTGGAATGGTGCCTGGCACATATACATCACTCAATTACTAATTTTTCAGTGAGTGAATGTACGAATAAATAAGTTCTTCCCAAACTACATGACTGAAAATAGAGAAAAATGGTTTCCCAAAAGAATATTTTGGTTCTGGTCTTAGAACAAGAGGAGATGGATGCAAAAGCCAGATGAGCAGATGCTAGATGGTCAAACCAATCTTTCCAACATGAAGATGTCAAAATCTGTGTGTGCCCGGGTGATCATTGAAAGAAACTTTGTGTTTCTAAAGCTTAATTTTATCATTGTTATAGTAATCACTAGTAATATTTTTTAAAAGAATTATTCACTCAGTCTTTTTAAGATAATAAATGCTATTAAGAGATAGTAAACAAAAAGGAATATGTTATGCTAAAACACTAAAAAAACTTCATTTTATTTTTTTTTAAGATTTTATTTATTTATTTGACAGAGAGAGAGAGATCACAAGTAGGCAGAGAGGCAGGCAGAGAGAGAGAGGAGGAAGCAGGCTCCCCGCTGAGCAGAGAGCCCGATGCGGGCCTCGATCCCAGGACCCTGATATCATGACCTGAGCCGAAGGCAGAGGCTTTAACCCACTGAGCCACCCAGGCACCCAAAGTTCATTTTATTATATTTAATTCTCCTAGAAGAATTATACTTTCATATGTTAAAGTTAAATAATTTCATAGTAATGTGTAATCCAACCAAAACATAGTTGGAATCCTTAACTCTTGTATTACTATTTAAGCAATCTTTGTGTTACTTCCTAACAGCATTCTGTGAAACCTATTCGTAGAAATATTTCTGTCCTAAAGATGGTCAGATCAGATAACTTGGTTTACATAGCTCTCCAGAGTTAAATCCAAGAAGAGAGTTCATGGATCAGTCCCTACTATCACTACTATATGTCCTCTTTACTCTGTTAATATCAAATAAGAGACCACTTTACACAAACACTCGATGCCTAGATTAGCCCTGTAGCCTGCCACGATGGAACCTAAGTAAAGTTCTAATGCTGCTTTTTAAATAGGAAACCAAGGTCTTAAACCTGATCAAGGGAATTTAATTATCTCTTAAGGCTCTCTTGGATAATGATTACAGATACTAAAATCTGTATACATACCCATTTTCTACTTAGAATAAATTTTACCATATACTCTTATAATTTTAAGGAAAAAATATAACTTTGCATAAGCATTTGTGGGATGTTTTTATTTTTAATAACAACATTTATGAAAAGCATTTAATTATGATACATAGAAAATGCTTAATAATTGTTGACTATGTTAATCTTTATTGTTGTTATTATTATGTAACAAATGTTCTTTCTAGAAAGAGGAATATAACTAAAACTAACAGAAAAAGTTCTCCATACAATCTACTAGCCCAAAATACTTAATATGTTTCACCAAAGGGAGACTTTCTTGACCTCCTACATGAAGGAATAGACACTAGTCAAACAGTTTTTGATCTCCATCAACATGACTACCTACCTAATGGTCTGGAAAGGCAGCACTATAATGGTATTTTTAGCATTCTCTTAGTTTCTCATGATAACATAAAAAAAAAGTTATCCTTACAGTATTGCTGTATTGTGATTTTCATCAATATTGCCAGATTGCCAGTACACTGGTTATAGGAAAAACAAAACAAAACACCTTTATTCAGCTATGGAATGGCCCCTAAGTCCATAGGAATTGTCACAGTCATATATTCATAAGCTTAGGTTAGGGGTCTTAAATATTATAAAGATACTAAGAAATTAGCATATATCAATAATGAAGAAGATGATGTTGAAATAAAAAATAACGGGCGCCTGGGTGGCTCAGTGGGTTAAAGCCTCTGCCTTCGGCTCAGGTCATGATCTCAGGGTCCTGGGATCGAGGCCCACATCGGGCTCCCTGCTCGGCGGGGAGCCTGCTTCCTCCTCTCTCCTCTCTCTCTGCCTGCCTCTCTGCCTACTTGTGATCTCTCTCTATCTGTCAAATAAATAAAATCTTTAAAAAAAATAAGGAGGGAAAGAAGGAAAGAAGAATGAGCGAGGGAATGAAGAAAGCAGAAAGAGAAAAAGAGAAGAACAGAAAAAGAAAGGAGAGGATGCTCTTAACTGTGTAATGTACTACAGTACTACAAAGAATAAGGGTAGAGGCCCCTCCCCCCAAAATACATTGCTTTAAAAAGTGTCACCTTGGGGCATCTGGGTGGCTCAGTCAGTTAAACATCTGCCTTCCACTCAGGTCATAATCCCAGGATTCTGGGATCAAGCCCCGTGTGGGGCTCCCTGCTCAGCGGAGAACCTGCTTCTCCCTCTCCCTCTGCGCGCCCCCCCCCACTTGCGTGCTTGCGCTGTCTCCTCTCTCAAATAAATAAAATCTTTAATAACAATTAAAAAAATTAGAAGTGTCACCTTTTTGTAACTAAATATTACCTCAGCCGTGTAATGACATGCTGCGCTGAGCATGGAGCCTGATTGGGGGCTAGATCCCATGAGTCCAAGACCACAACCTGAGTCAAAACCAATAATCAGTCAGACACTTAACCAACTCACCACCCAGGTGCCCCACTTACAAAGCTCTTCTATTAATAAAATTCTCTTTTATTTCTATTTGTTGTCTTTTGGGATAGTGGATATTAATGGTAATTACTGAGATTACCTCTGACTCTATCTATCTCAACTTTTCATAAACTCAGTGCTATTTGGTTTTGAATTGGACCATCACGTTTGAAGGCTGCTTCCTGCCAACAGTATTTCTTTCCCACTTTGTCCTAAATGTTAGCCACAAGATGGCCAGCCAGCCACTCAACAGAAATACATTTAAACTCATAAATGTCATCTTCATTAAAGGATATTATACAGTTAAAAACCAAGGGCGAAATGGGTAGAAGGTGTCAAAAGGTATAAACTTCAGTTATAAAATAAGTAAGTCACAGGAATATAATGTATAGGATGATGACTAGAGTTAATAACACTGCACTGTGTCTTTGAAAGTTGCTGAAAGAGTAGATCTGCAAAGTTACCACAAGAAAAATGACAGTTTTTAATTATGTGTGGTGACAGATGTTAACTTATTGTGGTGATCATTTTGCAATATATACAAATATATGAAATCATTAGATATGCCTGAAATGAATATAATGTTAAGTGCAGATTATATCTCAATAAAAAAAGAAATTAACTATTAAATATTAAAGTAATTGCTCTCCAAAGCTAAAACAAAGTGATAAAAAAAGTAAATTCAAAGTTGGGATTACTTAGAGTTTTTTTCTAGGCCTACATCTTATTTCATCTGAGTCATCCTCCCTAGACAATTTTCTCCCCAGGTTTCAATTGCTATCTTTATAGAACAACTTTGAAATTTGTGTCTCTACACCAGACTTCTCTTTTTCTCTTTGAAGTGTTAGACTTACGTATTCAAAATCAACTGCTTACTGAACATTTTAAAATAGTGAATCACAGATTCTTCAAACTTAACCAGTCGAAAACTTAATTCTTTATCTCACCCCCATTTTTTTTTTTTTTTTTTGCCTAACGTATTTCCTTCTCCTGTTTTCCCTCCACCAGCAAATGAAATGACCACCCATTTATATAACCCATGTAAAAAGATACAAACTGCAAAATTCTATTTGATGCCTCGGGCAGACACTGTCAGCACTCTGCTCAGATCCCTTCAAATCCCTGCTTTTGTGATTTTGTTTGTGTCCTTTTCCCGGCTCCCTGCACTTCTGTGTCCAATGACTCACACCTTCATCTCTTAAGAGATCCTTCCTTGGGCTACTAAACCCATTTTTCCCAATGTGCAGAAATCCAGTGTCTTAGGAGTAATTTAGCCATCTAGCCAATGACTAATGATATAGAAATAAGATACTTTGACTAGATTTGGTTGGCTTGTTTTATGCTTCTATAATACCCCAAATTTCTGTTGACTTAGTATACTCATAAATATTTGTACAATGCTTTCCTTCCCTGCTAGATTCTGAGTCTTTTAAAGCCAGAGACATATGTGTTTTCTTTCTTCATTTTTCATTTCTGTAGGCTCAGCATCTGGCATAATGCCTGACACATAATAGGTGCTTTATAAATATTTTTGAATGAATGATTTAGGAATTCCTTTAACTATTGAAAATTTTCCCGAGACATACCTAAGTTGGGTGGGCACAACCAAGGAAGGTAATCCCATTCCTTAGCTGGCAGGATCAGGTAAACCTGTGCAGGTGGGAGACATGCATTCACATGTAAACAAATATCTACATCCTTAAGATATGCTGCCTATTAGTTTACATGCATTTAAATGGAAGAATTCTAAACAGATTGTTTATAAAATACCAAATGGCGCTGAGTATTGTCTTGTGTAATTTCAAAAGGATAATACTAAATTTAAACAGAATGATCAAAAAGGACTTTTAAGCCTCAAGCTAAACCCTGTAGGAAATAATAATAACAGTCATCATCACTGTTGTTAAAATTTGTTCAGTGCTTCCAATGTATCAGGTACTATTTCTTTTTAATTGAACCTTTAAATGTAAACAATCGTTTTCATTTTTGGGGTTTTTTTTTTTACATATTTTAGGAGACAAGTGAACCTTATAATTTGCTCATACTGCTTTCTGTATTTTGATAGGAAAACTCAAGCACATACACACAGAGAAACACACATCAGTGTATATCCTAGGTGTTGTACTTACTTTCAGATGATTCTTGATACTGAACTATGTTTTCTTGGCTCCTGAAAAAAAAAAATGGTTTTCTGAGTTGAATTATAAAATCTGTGTGTGGTAATTTTATATTAGAACCTATTGCTTGGGGAAATCCTCCACCGTCTCTGGTATGTTTACTTTTATTTTTTTCCTATGTGCCCAGAACACAAAGCTCCACCTTCCCTGGTTGTCTTGCAAATTTTTTTTGAGGTGTATATATATATTTTTTTTCTTTTTACCTTTTGATTTCCGTACTCATTTTTAATTTAGCCGAACACACAACTTTCCACCTCTTATATACATTTCAACATACATCAAGTCTTTCAGAGTTTTATCTTTGTAGTCATAAAATCTACAAAGAAGTAATATTTTTCTACAATCCATTCTAACAGATTTAACATCTTAGAAACTTTTCTGAAAATATATTCATTGTTTTTAACATTTCTTCTTTGATTTCATACCAAACTTATGTTTATCACATGATTGCTCACCCAATTATACAACAAAATAAAAAGCATCATCAAATAGTTTAATAGGAATATAGGAAAATGTAGTTTGGTTCATCAAATGATGCAGAAAATAATGTGACA
>LNAC01000245.1:757809-836041 GCA_002007465.1 Ailurus styani
TGGCTGATGAATGGATTAAGAAGACGTGGTATATATGCAATGGAATATTAGCCATAAAAAAGAATGAAATCTTGTCATTTGAAACAATGGGGATGGGGCTAGCTATTATTATGGAATGTAAAACAACTCAGAGAAAGACAAATACTATATGATTTCACTCATACATGGGATTTAAGAAACAAACAAACAAGCGAAGGGAAAAAGAGGAGCAAACCAAGAAATGGAAATGGGGGCGCCTGGGTGGCTCAGTGGGTTAAAGCCTCTGCCTTCGGCTCAGGTCATGATCTCAGGGTCCTGGGATCGAGGCCCGCATCCGGCTCTCTGCTCAGCAAGGAGCCTGCTTCCTCCTCTCTCTCTGCTTACTTGTAATCTCTCTCTGTGAAATAAATAAATAAAATCTTTAAAGAAAAAAAAAAAAGAAAAGAAATGGAAATGGACCCTTAACTATAGGGAAGAAACTGGTGGTTACCAGAGGGGAGGTGGGTGGGGAGATGGGTGAAATAGGTGATGGGGAGTAAGGAGTCGCTTGTGATGAGCACCGGGTGATGTATGGAAGTGTTGAATCACTATATTTTATGCCTGAAACTAATATTACACTGTATGTTAACTACACTGGAATTTAAATAAAATTTTTTAAAAAGATGAACCACCTCTGTATGTATAAAAAATAAGAGATGGGGTCAATCTACTTGCCCCAATTTCATGTAAACCAGCCAAACATGAACAATTTAAAGTCTTAAGATAAAAGAGCTTATATATAAAGATGCATTTTGTACATTTTCTTTTTTTTTAACTCTTGGTAAATACATATGATATATAGTAGTCTTAGAGCATGACATGCATTTGTTTTGTCCCACATTTTGTAAAGCAACCACTGAATAAAGAGGTGCCCAGAAAGAATTGCACTCACGTAGACATTGATATAGCAGTGCTAGGAGGAGATGGTATAAGTCAGCCTTAGATTGCACCCTCAAGAAATCATGTTGAATTTCACAACAGGTAAGCATCTTGACAAATCCTTCTGAGTATGATGAAAGCAGCTTGCAAAAATAGCATAAGAGTACATCCTGGATAACATCTCAGATACATCAATTTTGTTCCAGGGAACTTTATAATATTATACTTAACTAGAGGTATAGCAAGGTACTTCTTCAACCACATCATTGATCTTAGTAAGCCAATGCCAATAACCTTTTTATAATACCAAATTATCAGTTGCTTAAAGTTGTACTCTTTTTAATTCTGAAATTTTATTAACCTTATGTTGATAAAAGTATTATCAAAGGAAAAAAAATTGGCTCTCGCAAATACTGCATATCCGTTAAATTGTATATGCTTCTCAGGGTGACATTATTTTCAGATTGAGGTATTCTATATGTTATTCTCCTAAGTGCTATTATTTAAAGTGTGCTTATGTGAAGCAGAACAGAAACTATATTTTTCCACAAATACCACCGATGCCATTTTTCCAAACCAATCTTCGATACTCTGCATTCACTTATATTTTTCATTCAACATTTAAAGATTTACCTATTTATTTATTTGACGGAGGGGTGGGGGGAGAGAGCAAGCACAAGCAGGGGAAGGGGCGGGCAGGGGAGAAGCAGGCTCCCAACTGAGCAAGGAGCCAGGGATGACGTGGGGCTCAATCCCAGGAGCATAGGATCATGACCTGAGCTGAAGACAGCTGCTTAACCAACTGAGCCACCCAGGCACCCCACTAAATGAACTTTTTTCTACGTGCCTCTGTGTAGTTTCTTCCCTATTATATGCCCAGCACTGAGCACATTGCCTGACATAAAATAGGCACACAACAAAAATATTAATTTTTGATACCATTAAGCAATAGCAGAACAAAAGCTCTAATTAAAAAAATAAACAGTGGGTGCCTGGGTGGCTCAGTGGGTTAAAGCCTCTGCTTTCGGCCCAGGTCATGGTCTCAGGGTCCTGGGATCGAGGCCCGCATCGGGCTCTCTGCTTGGCAGGGAGCCTGCTTCCCCCTCTCTCTCTCTGCCTGCCTCTCTGCCTCCTTGTGATCTCTCTCCCGCTGTGAAATAAATAAATAAAATCTTTAAAAAAAAAATAAAAATAAACAGAAATTCCATGTTTTTTAATAGGAAATTATCACATAAACCATGACACACATGGATAATAAGCATATATATTTTCCATAAACTGGATGAAAATAGCCATTATCCTGTTACTGTCCTAGAGTCTCAAGTAAACAAAATGATATACAATATGGTTTTAAATTAATAGATGAAACCCACATCAGGAGATTTCTCTATTATCGTACAAAGAACAGGGGAAGGAAGATTAAGGAGTCATGATCTGGGAGAATGTCAGAGAGTAGAGAAGAAAGTGCTGAGGACAGATAAATTTATTTCTGAGAAAAGATGTTTTTATAGATTAAAAAATAGCTTAAAAACTATGAAATTCTAACTAGAGGCAAATAGCAAATCAATATCTGCATCCTCCATCCTTGGATAAGGAAATGACAGTTGAAGCATTCACTTGGGATGGCCTTCTCCATCTACTGACTGTTCAAACTGACTTCCTGGCAGAACCAGAATATCACACATATTGAGAATACTTCCCTTAAATACTATCAGTAGTATTCCATTATGAAGGAACTGTCCACTGAGTTGGTAACATAAATGCAGCTTGTTCACATTTCTACAGGCAGCACTTAAACTTCACACTCCCTCTGACCACCACTGGTTAAGCCCACAGTTAGAAATAAGAAAGTTTAACGTAAGTACTATAACTGGAGGGTCATAAGATCCCCAAATTTTGCAACATGTTGTGCAGCTTCATCAAGTCAGATATCAGATTCAGCCATGTAGCTAGGAAGGGATTTAAACCTTTACATTTTTTTCATGGCTTTCAAGTCACATGGGACTACCAACATCATTGATGGTACCAACAGATTTAAAATAAAAAGGGAATGATGTGATATAATTAAAATTTTAAAATTATATTCTTTCTTTTACAATGCTAGTATAAAACAATATTTACTGTATTATTGTTGTACCTTTCACTCCCTTGTTATTCATTATATAACTGGAAGCCTACACCTCCTTCCACCTTTCTCCTATTTTGGCCTTTCCCGTACACCACTCCCCTTGAGCGTCCCTCAGTTTCGTTTCTTCATTTATGGGTCTGTTTCTGCTGATTTTGTTTGTTTGTTTGTTTTATGTATAATTGAAATCATATGGTATTTGTCTTCTCTGTCTGACTTATTTCATTTAGCATACTACTCTCTAGTTCCAGTCATGTGGTTGCAAATAACAAGATCTCCTTGTTTTTTATGGCTGAGTAATATTTTATATACATACATGCATACTATACAACTTCTTTGTCCATTCATCTATTGATGGATACAGGGGTTGCTTCCATTTCTTAGCTATTATAGATAATGCTGCAATAAACATAGGGGTGAATATCTTTTCAAATTATTGTTTGATTTTCTTTGGGTAAATACCCAGTAGTAGAATTACTGAGTTAAATTATATCTCCATTTTTAATCTTTAGAGGAACCTCCACACTGTTTTTCAAAGGGGCTGCACCAATTTATATTCCCAATAATGCATGAGAATTCCCTTTTCTTCTACAACCTTGCCAACATTGTTTTTTCATGTCTTTTTGATCTAGTCATTCTGATTGATATGAAGTAATACCTCATTGTGGTTTTGATTAGCATTTCCCTGATGATTACTGATGTTCATTCACCATTTTGTCATGTGTCTGTTGACCATCTATATGTCTTTGGAAAAATGTCTGTTCAGGTCCTCTGCCCATTTTTAATTGGATTATTTGTGGGGGATTTTAGTATTGTTTTGTATAAGTTCTTTATAAATTTAGGATATTAGCCTTTATCAGAAATATCACTTGAAAATACCTTTCATTCAGCAGGTTTCACTCATTTTGTTGATGATTTATTTGTTGTGCAACAGCTTTTTATTTTGGTGTAGTCCCAGTAGTTTTTTTTTTCTTTTTGTTTTCCTTGTCTGAGGTTGCCTTCCTAGAAAAATGTTACTAAAGCTAATGACAGAGAGGTTAATTCATATGTTTTTTTCTAGGAGTTTTATGGTTTCAGGTCTCACATTTAGATCTTTAACCCATTTTGAGTTTATTTTTTAACTAAATTTATTTTTGAAATTATATATTTTTACATTTTCTCTAGAGATATATAATACATAGTAGGCAAACAAGAACAGTGATGGAAGAATGAATGAATGAATGTGAATATAAGTGAATCTATCTAAAAAGCACATTTTTGAGAAAAAAATCACTATTGGATGCTAAATATGTTATTTTCCATGCTACTATATATTTCTGAGATATTACAAAGTTAAAAATATATTTAATATGATGACCCCTATCCCTAAGCTAATTTTTTCAAAAATCAGGGTGAAAATATTTGCTCACCAGGTATTTTTAAAGTATTATATTAAAACTTCAAGGGACTCTTTTCAACTTATTGATTCCATAAATTGGTTTTGTAAATCACTAGAAAAATGGAATGCACAAGATATTCCAGATGACATTGTGAATGTAAGTTTGAATAAAAACGTAATGTCTAGTTATTTGAACAAATATTATACTCTCTGGATAAATCTGTCTTAATATGGCCTGAGAATGTAACTCCTAAAATAAATGTTACATTCATTTATGCTTACTACTGTGGATGATGCACAAGAAAAATACCCCTGCAAAAATATAATTATATAAAAGAATACATTCAGAATTTTTGTAGGTGACTTCTGCTTCTACCCATGATAAAGTCAGGGACTGGATTTGCCTTCCTATCTTCAACCACTAAAAAATGAAACAAATATATCAAATGACAATATTTAAACATTGGAAATAAGCAGCATTGAGCTGGTAATCCCTTGGAGAAGAGAAACCAATGAGGTGAGCCTTCCAGTTGTCCTAGCTTCTTGCTTAAAGGAAATTTCTTATATACGATGTAAGGAAGGAGATTCCTAGCAAAGCCTGGAGACTCTCTTAAGTGGAGACAGATTGGGAATTGGGAAGGCCAAGGTGACTATAATTTGTGAATATAATACTAAAGAATACATACTGGAGGAAAGATAAACAGAAGAGCCCACTTTAATCTTTGGCTTAGTGCTGGAAATTTATGAGAAGGATCATGAATTTACCTGAGATATTTTAGGGAGAGGGGAAGACTCAAAAGCATTAGGCTGAATAATTATCAGAGTTCACAGAAGGCAAAAATAATTTGTTTTCTTACCAACCAGAGGGAAAAGAACTAATAATACAAGAAGGATCAAAGGGACCTTAAAAAGTAATACATAAGTAGTGGGGTTAAATTAATCCGAGATTAAAGGCTCCTCTGAGTTTACCATAATAAATTATTGTTGGGGAATCCTCAAAAGAATGTGATAGATTTTTTTATTCCAGAACCAAATCAAACATTATTTAATGGAATACAACAAAATCCAGCCCTTGACAGTATAATAGCCACATTGTCTCTTAGCCATTAAAAAATTCCGAACATGCAAAGCAGAAAAATTTGAACCATTCCAGGAGTGAATCAATTAATATAAACTGAATGGAAAATGACAGAAATGATAGAATTACAAGACAAGGTAGTTAAAAGAACTGTTTTCTATATGTTTATATCTTTAAAAAATTATAAGAATATACAGCCGTAATGACTAGAGTAATGTAAATGTAAAAAAAAATACTACTCAAGAGATTTAAAAATGAAATACCTACAAAAATGCATTAATAGAATTAACAACATGTTAGCATATTAATCCTTGTAGAGTAAGAGATGTGTGAATTTAAGACATAACAAAACCACAGACCTAAGAAGCTCATTAAAAACAAAACAGAAGAAAGGTGAAAATAATACCAAAGCACGTCATAGTTAGAATTATTAAAAAAGTCATAAAGAGAAAAAATTAATCAGTCAGAAAAAAGAAACAAGATTTTATATAGACAGTAACTATAGAATACTTGTCAGAAATTATTCAAATGAGGTGAAAATAGAGCAACATTTTTTTTAATTTTATTTATTTATTTGACAGAGAGAGATCACAAGTAGGCTGAGGCAGGCAGAGAGAGAGGAGGAGGCAGGCTCCCTGCTGAGCATGGAGCCCGATGTGGAACTTGACCCCAGGACCCTGAGATCATGACCTGAGCTGAAGGCAGAGGCTTTAACCCACTGAGCCACCCAGGCGCCCTGAGCAACATTTTTTTAAGTACTGAGATTAAAAATAAAACTCTTTCTATCTGAATATCTGTAACTGTTAACCTATGCCTGTCCCAGCATTGTATTTTGGGAACTGATTTCTTGTTTTTTGAGTTTCACAGGTTAATAGATAGAAAGAAATTTTGCCCCAAGATGGATTATACCAAAATCTCATCCATACCTAATTTAATTGAATTAGATAATGAGATTTGGGACTTTTGGGAACTGATGTGACTTAAGTGAGATTGCAGATTTGAAAGGTGATGATGCAAGGGGTAGATGCTTTTGAAGGACTTGGGTTGGAGATGTATTTTGTATTTGGAATGGATGTGAATTTTTAAGGGCCAGAGGGTTGACTATAGTAAGCTGAATGATGGATCCTCAAAGATAGTTTACGTCCTAATCTGAGGAAACCGTTTGCATTCTACCTTACATTCAAAAGGGACTTATCATTTTTTTATTAAGTTAATAGACTTGAAATGGGTGATTACTCTGGATCTGGGTAGGGTTGATATAATCACAGGACTCCTTATAAGAGAGAGGTAGAGGTTAAAAAAGAAAAGATCAGGGTGCCTGGGTGGCTCAGTGGGTTAAAGCCTCTGCTTTCGGCTCAGGTCATGATCTCAGGGTCCTGGGATCGAGGCCCGCATCGGGCTGTCTGCTCAGCAGGGAGCCTGCTTCCCCCTCTCTCTCTGCCTGCCTCTCTGCCTCCTTGTGATCTCTCTCCCGCTGTGAAATAAATAAAATTAAAAAAAAAAGTTTTGTTTTTTTTTTTTAAAAAAAGATCAGATAATAGCACTAGAAGTTGGAGGGAGGAGCCATACTTNGAAAAAGTTTTTTTTTTTTTTTTAAAAAAAGATCAGATAATAGCACTAGAAGTTGGAGGGAGGAGCCATACTTTGAAGGTGGAGGAAGAGGTCATGAGCCAAACAATGTAGACAGCTTCTAAAATCTGGAAAGGCAAGGAAACAAATTCTCCCTGGTTTCTCCAGACAAAACAAAACCCTGAAGAGTCACTTTGAAGTTCTGACCTCCCAAACTATAAGAGAATAAATTTCTGTTGTTTTAAGCCACCAGATGTGTAATAATTTGTTATAACAGCATTAGAAAACCAATTCAGTAACATTAATAAAATATATAGAAATAAAGTGACTGAAAACAGTAGCATGAGGGATGGTGGAGGAAAGAAATGGAAGGATTCAGTTGTAAGTTTCTTACATTATTCATGAATTGATCTATTATTATTTGAAAGTACACTCTGCTAAGTTAAAGATATATACTGTTAGCCCAAGACAACTGCTAAAATAATTAAATAAGAGGATAGCAAATAAGTGAATACTGGAGATAGAATAGAATCATTTAAAAAAAACAACCCTCAATTCTATCAAAAGAAGGCAAGAGGAAAAAAACTACAAAGAACATAATAAATAAAAATAGAAAATAACAATGTAACATAGCAAACAACTACTTTGATAATTACATTAAGTGGAAATACTCTAAGCCTTCTAATTAAGAATCAGATATTGCTATTCTATATTTAAAAAAAGACACAACCATATGTCTAACAACAAAGAGTAAAGCCACTTTATATATAAAAGCATAAGTAGATTAAAATAAAAAGATGGAAAAATACTTTATTAAGACTGTAAGAAAGCTGGAGTTGTGATATAAATCTCAGGCAAAGTAGATTTAAGTGAAAGGGATAAAGAGAAAAACATTTGATGATAAAAGTTTATCAAGAGGATGAAACTGTCATAAAGGCTTATGTACCTGGTAACTGAACTTCAAAACACATGAAGCAAAAACTTGTAGAATTGAAGGGAAAATGGACAATCCAAAATTATTGTTGAAAATTTTTAACACTTCCTCACGAGTAATTCAGGGAATTACAACTGGACAGAAAATCAATAGTATATAATGTAAATCAATAATGCAATATTTTCAACCAAATGTATTCATAGAACACTCTCCTAAACAGCAGAAGAATACACATTATTTTCTTTCTTTTTTTTAATTTTATTTTTATTCTTTGCCCAAGGGGTACAGGTTTTTTGTTTTTGTTTTTGTTTTTAATTTTATTTTTATTCTTTGCCCAAGGGGTACAGGTTTACACATTATTTTCAAATGCAAATGGACACGTGTATTCTGAGCAATAAAAGTAGTTATAAGTTTAAAAGAAAAAAAATGTGCAAAATAAATACTCTGACCCAAGTAAAATTAAACTACAATCAATAACAATATATGGAAATCAAATATTTAGAAATTAAACAATATATTTTAAATAACAAAGTGGTCAATGAGAAAATTATAAGGGAAATTAGTACATTTAACTGAATAAAAATGAACACATAGCATTTTAAATGTGGGATGAAGCTAAAGCAGTTTTAAAGGAAAATGTATAGTATTAAAGCAAGAAAGTTCTCAAATCATTGACCTAATAATTTTACTTTAAGTCACCAGAAAATAAGAAAAATTAATCCAAAAATAATCAGGAAGAAAGAACTACCAAGGATAAGGGCAAGAGTAAATAAAATAGAAAACAGAAAAACAACGGAGAAAGTCAAAGAACCCCCAACTTGATTTTTTTAAGTTCAATAACATTTATAAACTTCTATTAAATTAATGAGAAAAATAAAGGAAGGTCACAAGTGACCAATAACAGAATTTTAAAAGGTACTACAGATCCCACCATATTTGGCAACATTGAGCAAGTTTATGCCAATTTAATATTGAGATAAAATATGCAAAGCCCTCAAAATAATCTACTAAAGCTCACTTAGAAGAAAAAAGAAACATAACCTAAATAATATTAATTGAATTAGTAGCCAAAAACCATCCCACAAAGAAAATCTAAGCCCATAGGACTTAACTGGTGAATTCTAACAAACATTTTTAAGATTTATTTACTTAGAGAACATAAGCTGCACGAGCAGGGGGAGGGGCAGAGAGAGAAAGAAGAGAGAATCTCCAGTAGACTCGACACTGACCACAGAGCCTGACCTGGGGCTCCATGCCAGGACCCTGAGGTCATGATACCACCCAAAACCAAGAGTGGATATTCAACCAGCTGAGCCACCAGACACCCTCTAACAAGCATTGTAAAAAGTAATCCAATTCCAGGGAACCTGGGTGGCCTAGTTGGTTAAGCATTTGACTCTTAATTTCTGCTCAGGTCACGATCTCAGGATCTTGAGATCAAGCCCAGCATAAGCTCCACCCTGAGCATAGAGCCTGCTTAAGATTCTCTTTCTCTCCTTTTGGCACCTGGGGGGCTCAGTTAGTTGAGCATCTGGCTCTTGATTTTGGCTCAGGTCATAATCTCATGGTCCTGGGATTGAGCTCTGTGTTAGGTTCCCCACTCAGCAGGGAGTCAGCTTCTTCTCTCCCTCTCCCTCTGCTCCCCCGCCCCCAACTTGCAGACTTCCATGCACATACACACTCTCTCTAAAATAAATAAATTTTTTAAAAAAAGATTCTCTCCCTTTGCCCCTCCCCCCAACTTGTGCTTTTTCTCTCTCTTTCTCTAAAAAAAGGAAAATATATATATATATATAAAGTAATACAATTCCACAAACTTTTCTAGCAAATAAAAGAATATACTTCTGCTTATTTTATGAAGGAAGATTAATTTGGTAACAAAATTAGAAAAAGTTATTACAATAAAATTAAAGACAAATGTCTCTGAACATAGACTCTAAAACAATTATCCCAAATTTAGAAAACTCAATTTAGCCATATAGAAAAGATCATACATCATAATCAAGTTGAGTTTATCCTGGGAATTGAAGAATGGTTTAACATTCAAAAAATAATCGTTATAATTTGCAATGTTAATAGACTAAAAAATGAAAAATATACAACTATGTCAATAGATTGAGACTAGATATAGAAATAGCATTTATCAAAATTCAATATCCATTCATGTTAAAAAAAAAAAAACTCTTAGCAAACTAGATTGATAAAAAGCATCTGTACAACTTTCATCACACTTAAAGGTGAATGACTAGGGACACCAGGGTGGTTCAGTCAGGTAGTGACTGACTCTTGGTTTTCAGCTCTGGTCATGATCTCAAGGTTGTGAGATTGAGCCCTGTGTCAGGCTCTGTGCTGGGCATGGAGTCTGCTTAAGATTCTCTCTCCCTCTCCTTCTGTCCCTCCCCATCCCTCCTTCTCTCCCTCTCTAAAAAAAGAAAAAAAAATGGTGAATGACTAAATATTTTCCTCTAAGATCATAAACAAGTCAATAATATCCATTGCTACCACTTGTAGAGAAAGTCGTAGTGGAGATTCTCATCAGATCAATAAGGGAAGAAAGAAATGAAACCATATAAATTAGAAATAAATAACATCCTTATTGGTAGATAAAATGAAAATCTGCTTAAAAATCCTAAGAAATCTACAGAAGAAAGCTGTGAGAAATTACAAGTGAATTTAGCAATATCACAGTAAACAAAGTTAATATGCAAAACCAAACTTCATTTTATATACTGCCAATAAACAACTGCAAATTGAAATAAAAATATACCATATACAATAGCATCAAAAATAATGAAATTTGGGGAGTTAAATTGTAATAACATAAGACCAAACCATGGAAGACTATAATTCACTGCTGACAGATATTAAAGAAATCTTAAAGAAATGAAGAGAAATTCCATATTCATGAATTGGAAGATAAAATAAGATGTCGGTTATCTCCAATTTGATCAGTGGATTCAATGCAAACCCAATTAATTCCCAGAATTCTCTTTTGAGAAATTTGGCAAGCTGATTATATAATTTATCTAGAAATACAGAGAATATAAACTAGCGACCAGTTACTCCAGTATTAATGGAATCATGGATGAATCTCAAAATACTATGCTAATTGACAAAAGCACACAGAAAAACCATGTATGATTCTTTTTACATAAAGTTCTAGAGAAGAACAAAAATACTGTAACTGAAAGCATACCAGTGGGCACCTGGGTGGCTCAGTGGGTTAAAGCCTCTGCCTTTGGCTCAGGTCATGATCTCAGCGTCCTGGGATCAAGGCCTGCATTGGGCTCCCTGCTCAGCAGGGAGCCTGCTTCCTCCTCTCTCTCTGTCCGCCTCTCTGCCTACTTGTGATCTCTCTCTCTCTGTCAAATAAAAATTAATTAATTAATTTTAAAAATTCAAGCATATCAGTGGTTTTCAAGAATGGGGGTCAGGAAGATGGGATTGATTACAAGTGAGTCTGGGTGGACCTTTGGGGAAATAGGAATGTTCATATCATGATTTTGTTGATTAAACAACCATGAATATTTGTCAAAATTTATTGACTTGTGCATTAAAATAAGTAAATTTGTATTATGTTAATGTGCCTCAAAAAAGCTGATTAAAAACAATATGGATATAATATGCAATGGGGAAAAGACAGTCTTTTACATAAATCATGCTGGGAAATTGGACAGCTACAAGCAAAAGAATGACACTAGACCACTTTCTTACACCATACACAAAAGTAAATTCAAAATGGATTAGAGTCCTAAATTTGAGATGCCAAACCATAAAACTCCTAAAAGAAACATAGCCAGTAATCTCTTGGTCATGGCCTGAGGAGCATATTTATGGATGTGTCTCAGACAAATGAAACAAAAGCAAAAATAAACTATTGGGACTACACCAAAATAAATAGCTTTTTCATTTCAAAGAAAAAATGAAAATGAACAGAATGAAAAAGGAACCTACTGAATGGGAGAAGATATTTGTAAATGATATACTTGAGAAGGGGTTAACATGCAAAATATGTAAAGAAATTTTATAACTCAACACACACACACACACACACAGAGGAAAAAAAATTTTAAAAATGGGCAGAGGACCTGAATAGACATTATTCCAAAGAAGACATACAAATGGCTAACGGACACAGATAGCTGAACATCACCAATCATCAGGGAAACAAAAATCAAAACCACAATGAGTTACCACCTCACACCAGTAAGAATGGCTAGAACCAAAAAGACAAGAAATAGCAAATGTTGACAAGAATGTAGAAAATAGGAAATTATTGTGCCTTGTTGGTGGGAATGTAAATTGGCATAGCTGGTGTGGAAAAAGTATGGAGATTCCTCGAAAAATTAAAACTAGAGATACCATATGACCCAGTAATGCCACTACTGGGTATTTACCCAAGAAAATGAAAGCACTAATTTAAAAAGATAGCGGTACCCCATATTTATTGCAGTGTATGCACAATAGCCAAGATAATGGAAGCAACCCTAGTGTCTGTCAATTCATGAATGGGTAAAGAAGATGTGGAAGACATATTCAATGGAATATTACTCAGCCGTAAAAAAGAATGAGATTGTGCCACTTAATGCAACAACATGGATGAACTAGAGGGTATTATGCTAAGTGAAATAGATCAAACTGAGAAAGACAAATACCATATGATTTCACTTATATGTGGCCTCTAAAAAAAAATGAACAAACAAAAAAGCTAAACAGACACATAAATATGGAGAACAAATTAATGGTTGCCAGAGAGGGGGAGGTGGGAGAATGGGCAAAATAGGTGAAGGGGACTAAAAGGTACAAACTTCTAGTTACAAGTAAGTCACAGAGATGAAAAGTGCAGCATAGAGAATATATTTAATAAAATTATAATAATTGAATAAAATTTGAGGAGACCAAATTTGATACATAATTTTAGAATATTGATGTACAGATTTGACAAGACAAATCTATCTTAACATTTCCTAAAAAAATATAATCCAGGATAAATGAATAAGTGAAAGTATGAATAAATGAATGTTACAGTGAATGAATAACTGAGAATAAATAAACACAGTAGGAGCAACCAACAGTAGATGCTTCATAATCAGAAGACAATAAAAATATGTGTAGTTCTGATGTAATTTGTAGTTACACATACTAAGATACCTTTTATAAATGTATGTCCAACTGTGTGTATGAAAGAGCTGGAAAAGCAATTTTATTGAACAAATCTGCAAGCAAGTTCATTATCTTTGCTCAGAGGAAGGTGGAGAAAAGGAATTTTGTTTCACTTATTACCAAAATTTCTAATACTAAAATAATACAGCATGCTAATATTTCATTTGGGGAAATACAGTTTCCCAAAATACCAATTTAACTATATTTATATTAAAGTGATACTGATAAACTATCTCTCACAAATACGAGATTTTCCAAATTTGAGCACTATAATCAAAACCTCCATATACTCCATATGGCAAGCAAAGTCAGAAATAGCTAATATTATAATAGAAAAATATATATATAATCCTTTAACAGGAAGACCATTTAGATGTGATC
Organism: Ailurus styani; assembly: GCA_002007465.1. Taxonomy (NCBI): domain Eukaryota; kingdom Metazoa; phylum Chordata; class Mammalia; order Carnivora; family Ailuridae; genus Ailurus; species Ailurus styani. Next base: position 771,335 of record LNAC01000245.1, read on the forward strand.
CTTTGCAAACATCGCCATCACTTCTACCTGCTTCTTTTACAGATAATAAAGTGAAAATTTAGAAATATATATTCAGTGACCTAAACTCACAGTATGGCAGGGCCCAGATAGGAAGCCAAAACTGGGTTCTTATCAAAATGGTTTGTTGTTGTCATTGTTGTTGTTTTGTGTTTTGTTTGTTTGTTTTATTTGTTTTTTGAGAAAGAACATGGGAGTGGGGGAAGGAACAGAGGGAGTCGGAGAAAGAGAATCTCAAACAGGCTCCATGCCCAGCTTGGAGACTGAAGTGGGGCTTGATCTCACAACCCTGAGATCATGACCTGAGCTAGAATTAAGAGCTGGAAGCTTAACCGACTGAGCCACCCAGGCACCACCCCTCAGAATGTTCCTTTAAGAATGTCATGTTGCCTCTTATATTCATCAGGGGAATTCAGCTGGGAATAGGCACTGCTAACATTATTAAAAAATATCTCTAAGTACCTCCTGGGAAATCACAAACTTACTCCTTATATTTAGAGCAGTCCCTGGGGCAGATTTGTAGTTTTCTGTCAAATGCAACAAGTCTCTCAGCAGACAAATTACACCTACCTCACACATTTTCAAAGTTGAAAAATCATGGATCCCAAGCAATGACTGACAAGAATGGAGTGTAAAACATACCCAAGACCAATACTGAAACTAGATGTTAAAGGAATAAAAAGCCAGATCACAAGGTATGGATAAAAGATGTACAGTAGGCTTTCAATGCAGTGTTTAGAGATAGATAATTTATATGGGTAAAATGCTCTTTAATGCATTTACAGGGATAGCCAAATTGTTATCTAAATATCATTGACATCTCGTTACTGTACAAATGTGGTATGTTGTACTCCTGAAAGAAAAGATGATATTTCAAGCAAATTCAAAACATATCACAAATTTAATCACTTCATAAAATATTTACTTAGCAATATAGTATAAATAAGGAAGACTGTTTTGCAAAATAGTATAGTTTATATATTTGTCTTGAAAAAAATATCTTTGCTTAGCCTTTTTCTGTAACAGAGTTTGAATGCAAAGTAATAAATTCTTAATAAATACTTTATGTCCTCAGAATGTTTTAGCAATGATTTTTGTGTTGTTGGAAGCAGAGCACATGAAATAAATTTTCTTGAATAGATTATTTTGATTGCTTTTTTTAATCCAGTATACTTTGGTAAATTATTATGGTTGAAATGCGAAGAGAGGAGCAAATTCAAAGGAAATCATAGCAGATACTATTTTTAAGGAACTCATTATTGTATATATATTATTTCCATAATATTTAAATCTAAAAGGATATATTTTATAGAATTTAAAGATGATAAAACAGAAACTTAGAAAATAAACTCTCTAAAATCATCACAGTAAATTGGGATTCTGAATAAATCTTCTCCTAATTCTGATGTGCCAATATTTTAGAGAGGTGTCAGAGGATCTCCTGGGGCAAGTCTTTTTATGGGAAAGGGTTGTTGGGGTGGTCAATTCTATATGTCAACTTGGCTAGGCCGTAGTACTCGGATACTTGGTCAAACACTTGTCTTGATGATGCTGCAAGGGTACTTTTTTAGATGAGGTTAACATTTCAATCGGTAGGCTTTGAATAAAGTAGATCACCCTCCGTAATATGGATGGGCCAATCAGTTGAAGGCTTTCAGAGAAAAAGACTGACATTTCCAAAGAAGAGGGATTTCTGCCTTTAGTCTGCCTATGACATCAACTCTTTCCTGAGTTTCCAACCTGACATACCTCCCTGCAGTTTGCGCTTGCTACCCTCCACAGTTGTATGAAGAGTCATTTCCTTCAGTTGCCTCTTCTTATTCTCTACACACACACACGTGCGCACACGCGTGCACAGACACCTCTTAGGTCTCTTTCTCTAGAGAACCCTGGCTAATATAGTTCCCTGTATCTTACCAAAGCCTACTGAATCCTTTCACCATCATCTGCTTGCTTACATTTACATGAGCTAATTATCCATTCACTATTTGGCAAAATTTCAGTTATTCATGACTAATTACCTGAAAATATGTATTTAAATGAGCAAGTACTTCTGACTTTGAGCTCCAAAAGAATTCCATGGGCTATATATAGTTGATAAAAATTTCAAAATAATAAAAACTTTCACCAAACCAAATGCCATAAAATTTTACCCATAGCTGATATTATACTACCATCTATGTCTTATTCATTTGAGTGTACAATTGTATGAATGTGAAGTAAAAAAATTAAAGGTAAACCTGAAGTTAGAAAGCAGATTTAGATTATATGAGAAAATAAACTGAACTATCAACACGGATTAATTTTCACCTTGAGTTTGACCACAGTATTGCTGGCATGCCTTATTGGTTTTACCATTCTTCCAGCTTTGTCTATCTTCCATCAAAGCCAACTTGTAAACACAGTAGACTCAGTACTTTCTATTTCTATTTCAGATCAAGTCCTCTTGTACTGAAAATTTTCTGCCTTATTGCTAAGATCTGCTCCCTTTTTTGTGCCCAGTTTTTATTGTAGATAGTGGATATTTCCTTCCTTCCTTCCTTCCTTCCTTCCTTCCTCCCTCCCTCCCTCCCTCCCTTCCTTCCTTTATTTTTTCTTCTCACTTCTCCTTTTTTTGATAATAAACTGATTCCATTTTAGAAAACTGTGCCATTGTGTGCAGTGCTGGTAGCTCAGTAAGTTCTAATACCATGTTCTTCTGCTACAAAACCAAATAGTCTAACAAAAAATTCTAACAAAATCTTCTTTGGAGACCCCTCATATGATCAATAGGTAGGTCTTAGACCTAACTTTAGCCAAATTACTTCTGTCAGTACTTGAATCTTGAGCTGAATCACACAGAAAATAAGAAATAATTGGAGACCATTCACTTGTATGATGGTATCATGAAAGTGGTGGCGTTCCTATCCTATCATGATTCTCTGTTCTGTTTCCTACCTTAATTCTATATCTAATTCACTTGCCTTTCCATCAGTTCAGTGAGATAACAAAATTCTTGAGTAGATTATTCATTTAACTAGTTTATTGTGGAATTTAAATTCACTGGAAAATAAACATGACTGCTTCCATAATTGTCTGAGACAACATCTTATAATAAATCATATATGTATATACCTTATATTGGTTCTGTTTCTCTGGAGAACTCTGATTAATACAACCATGATATCTTTAAATTATCTGTCATGATTGTAATCACAGAATTGGGCATCAAACTATGTTCACCTATATTCAAACTTTAGGAGACACATATTAAACACATCTATTCTCCAAAATGCTGATGGTAGACTGAAAATGGCAAAGAGATTCTTAGATTCAAAGAACACTTCTATAGGATTGTCCATAGCATACTCAGCTTCTGGGGCAAACCAAGAGAAACTTAACAGTTGTGCAACTCATTAGGTAAGCAGACAGATGTGAGATGTCCATTTGCAAAGACAACACTGATCTCCAACAGCATTTCTACAGTGCTCACCTTATATGGCTTTGGGTAGGAAAATGCCCACTTAAGAAAAGGAGAGAATATCTTTTCAACAGAAACTCTTCACTCCTTTTAGAATTAACCTATGCATTTTCCTTTCGGCTCATATTGACTGGGTTATAGAAAACCAACACATAGAAAAATGTAGAGTATTTGTAATTAGTTATCTGGCCAAGACGGGATGGAAAACAGAGAAATTCCTATTCATATTCGAGGTGGTTTTGAGTAAATGAACAGAAAAAACTTACAATTAAGCTTGTTTATGACTCTTTGTGTATCTGTTGAGTGTAAGAAAATGGATAAAGGGCTTGAATAATTTCTGTCATTGAAAATATGAAGTGTCTGAGATATCCCAATACAGTAGAATAGGGATGTTACTATCGATGACATTAGATATGTTAATAACTGAACATGGTAAATTTTCTAGATTTTCACATGAAAGCGAAGAGTGCAGTTCAGGAAGTTTTCTACATTAAGAAATTTTATTTTGTGTAACTATAAGGTTTCATATAGCTTCCAGATTGCCGGGGGAAGAAAACCCAGGGACTGATTTTTGAGATTGCTGAATATTAATCACAGTACAATTTACAGATTTGCCTTATGTGCACTGATTGAAAAGGAGGGTGAGCCCAACTATTTGGGAATATCTGAGAGGCGTGAGACTATTCATTGCATACTAATCCCCTGCAGCACACTAAAGCATCTATTATTCTTCCATTACCTGAGGAAGCACTTTTTTCTTCCCTTGCTTGTTAAGAATGTATTGTTTTTTATTGTTTCTTTCTTGAAGAGGTATTACTTGATGAAGGTTTCTTATGGAAGGGAACAAATTATTCATTTTCCAGTCACATTTGCTGACAAACTCCCATGGAATAGCTTAAAGCCATGTGATGAAACTGATCTGGTCACAGCAAGAAAGTTCAGTTACTGACTGAAAAGAAGAGTTCCATACCCCATTGAGGAGTTTTTTTATCCCTGAGAGATCACTGACAATCCCTGAATATAACCTGCAATACACTGTTTTAGCATTCGTGTAAAAGTAGTTTAGAAAATCCTTATCTTTTCGTGTATGCAAGAGCCCACTGCCTTGATTGTGAACTGATAAAAAAAACTATTCCTCAGGATACTGCAGAAGGGTGAAAGACACCAGTTTTGCATGTTTGGGGGATGATTCTGAATGTGGCAGCTGTAGAGACATTTTCAAATGAGACCAGAATCTTCACAATTGTGATAGGAGCAGCAGTTGAAGTGTGGCTTTCAGTTGATCTAGGAAGCTCCATCCAGGCCCCGTTTCTTTAGGTCATCCAACAAATCTGTGAGCTGTTTCTTGTTGTATTTTGTGCCTTTTTTTGTAAACTAACTAGAAAAGAGTCTTCACAATTAAGCCCCATATACGGAGTCACTAAATAAGTAATCTGGTGTGAGTAGCCCTCTCCAACATAGGTGTTGCTTTAACAGATTAATCATAATTGGATCTATCTTCATCCTCTAGCTATGTAAAAACAGAGGCATATGGTTGGGAAAATAATGAACCGAAGAGTTGAGGAAAATCAAATATTATCCCAAAGTGGTAGATGGATATAAGTGAGAGAGGAAAACAATATTTTCCACTTCTTCTGGAATACTAGAGTGTAATATTGTATGAAAATGCCCATACTTATAGTTCAGAATCCCTTAGTTAGAGAAATATATTTCTCAGAGGCGTTAAGAACAGTCTCAATGAATGGGGGAGGAGAGGAAGGATTGTAGATGGAGATCTAGTCTTTAGGAAATACTCAGCCGATGTAACCTACTCATGGAAATTCGATGTGAACTTTGAAGAAAAATGGCCTTAGAAGAAGAAATATCAGTAAACTTTAAAATATTTAGAATATTTTATGCTTTAGAATATTTTATTTATTTTTTTTAGAATATTTCATTTTTAGAATTTTTTTTAAGATTTTATTTATTTATTTGACAGAGAGATAGAAAGCACAAGCAGGCAGAGCGACAGGCAGAGGGAGAGGGAGAAGCAAGCTCTCCGCTGAGCAGGGAGCCGGATGTGGGACTCAATCCCAGAACCCTGGGATCATGACCTGAGCCGAAGGCAGCTGCTTAACCCACTGAACCACCTAGGTGCCCTAGAATATTTTAAATAGGCATCCTTTCATGCTATTTGCTGCTTCTAACTGCAACCGGGGCTATTCCTTTTTTTTTTTTTTTAACCTCTGTTTAATTCATACCCATAACTAGGCAACCTTCTGTTTTTCAAAAATGATAGAAGTTTTCACTTTCTTTTATTTTACAGATCTATGGAATAATGTAGATTTTCCCCAGTTTCTTTTTTTTTTTTTCAATATAATTTATAACTTGCTTTCATAGTCTGACTGTATATAGGCCTACTCAGGTATAGTTAAATATATGTAAACTTCAAGATAAGCTTCTTTGATGACAAGAGGCCCTTGGTGATCTGTGCTAACATAATGGAAAGAGCATAGTTTGGGCATAAAGTAGTTATACAAAAGTAATAGTTTTATATATATGTAAACCTTGGCAAGTTAGAATTTTCTCTTTTATTTTCTAAATATATACAATGATGAAATTTTCCAATCTTCAAAGTTGTCCATGGGGAAAAAATTCACAGAATTGTTTCAAAAATGTAAAACTTTATAAAATATAAAATATTTATATGATTTATATATATTTTATTTTTAATAAAATATTTTTTAAATAAAATTTATTTTTAAAATAAAAATATTTTATTTTTATATAATGTATACATATANCTGTAAAACTTTATAAAATATAAAATATGTATATGATTTATATATATTTTATTTTTAATAAAATATTTTTAAATAAAATTTATTTTTAAAATAAAAATATTTTATTTTTATATAATGTATACATATATTTTTATAAATTTTTTAAAATATATATACACATCCACATGTACATACACACACACACACATAGTGGGTGGATGGGCAGGGGGATGTGAATGGATGCATGTACGTATTACGGGTGTGGGTATGTGTGTGTATAAAATCAAGGTGAAAGCATCAATCAAAATTCCATTGGCCTTGTTGGGAGCATTGGCAAGCAAAAGAATGAGAAGGAATTGTCAGTAAAACTCAAATTAGGCTCCAGGTCCTAAAAAGAAGCAGCTAACAAAGTTGACAATTTATTTTTCATTTTGTTGTGATAGAGAGCCCTAGAGCAAGATGGTGAATGCAAATTGTTTTGATCCTTCTGATAGATATAGAAAAGAACACATATTGGAGATCAAAAGCCACATACCATGTACCTAAGGCTGTGGCAATTTGTTTTAGAAAACATATCCAGCACAGCAAATACTGTCAGAGCTACTATTTAGTTAAACTTATGGTATTCTGTGGTCATCCACCATGATCTAACTAGTGTTTGCAGGAGCTAGGTTGCTAAATTAAATGGAGATATATGATGGATTCCATTACCCTTTCATTGTTTATGTTTTTGATGGTGCTAATTTTACCATTTCCTTTGGAATGTAACATCATTTCTTCTCTTTTCAAGAAGGGGAGCAGTTTTAGGAGATTCCACTTGGCCTTTCCTACTAAAATAGTCTTTGCACCATATGATAAGGGACAAATGTGAGGGATCTGCCCACTCCTTAATATTTCCATCATACATTAGAGAATTAGGGATGTAACTAATGGGAGGGTTTGGTGGACCCCAGTGTAAGATGGACCTAAGCCAATATAGTTGGTAGATTTCTTTAGTATTTAGTAGACCCTTTGAACCATGTCCATTTACCTGAGTCTTCAGATCCATTTTCTACAGTTTTACATAACATTTTGGCAATTATATTTTATTTAATATGGGCCATTATATTTCAAAGATTCTAAAAATTATCTCAAAATTCATATTAGAATCATGTCCCTGGCATGGATCAGGAGAGAGTAATCACATATCAGCAAAGTCTTCCTTACCCAGCTTTATATTCTGTCCCCCTAGATCCAGTATCACGAGGACCCACCATCCGGAATACTCTCCTTATACTTGACAGTATACGTTAGCGACTATAACGATGTTAGCTACTATAACTCCTTTAATATATATTCCTTATATTCCTTTAGAAGAGCCAGCACTTCTGCAATTGAATCATGCTAAGATTTAACACTTATGAGTCTGATGACCATAGAGAAGGATTGAAGACAGATCCAGAGGAAAGCAAGCATTATCTTTTAGGGTACCTGACACGTTTGGTGCTTCTGCATAGTATTCCTAGAAGGAAGGATCACTATCTTCCAACAAGGAGTAGGTTACTCCTACAGACCTCTGGAGTTATGGAGATTTGGGGTTCAAGTTTCTTCAGTGTCTTTATTCAGATATTTCCATTTCACATGTTAGGGTACAACTTTCATATTATGAACCTGGATTCGGCATTGGAGATCTGCCAGGGCTAATATTTCATCGTTTTATTCCAATCTAATAATGAAGTCCTGGGGTCAGATTTCTATTCTGTCTGCCATTCAGCTATTGGAGATAAACGTCTCTTTAAATACCTCCAGGTATACTATCTGATACATTTTGCTTTAATTCATAGTTAATCATTCTTTTTTTAAAAAGATTTTTTATTTGTTTATTTACTTATTTGACAGAGAGAGAGAGAGATCACAAGTAGGCAGAGAGGCAGGCAGAGAGAGAAGAGGAAGCAGGCTCCCCGCTGAGCAGAGAGCCCGATGTGGGCCTCGATTCCAGGACCCTGAGATCATGACCTGAGCCAAAGGCAGAGGCTTTAACCCACTGATCCAGCCACCCAGGCACCCCATAGTTAATCATTCTGAGGCTGTTCTTTTCTTTCTTCAAATTGTTAATTCTACTAATCCACAGGAACCCAATTTCATAAGCTTTCTAATTATCCCCATGCCTATTAATACCACAAAGATTACCCAATCAGTGTGTCCATGTCCAGTGCATCTCATCAAGTTTACCACGATTGAAATTCCCCATAATGACACTTACATAGCTCCACTTTTCAGTAGTGATGGGACATAACTTTCAGCCACTGGTGGATGATCCAACTTCAGGACTCCATCCTTACTACTTGATTCTTAGGACCTTTCCTGGTACTAATTATCTTAGGTTGGATTCTCTAGAACCAAGCATTAGATAAGGATTCACATGCATATGATTTATTAAAGGAATATTCTCCCACAAAATGTAAATAAATGAAAGATAACTTTTTTTTTTAAAAGTAGGGATTGGGTCTTAGGTAACATCTGCTTTTCTTGATTTACAAGATGCCGTGTAGCATAAATCATACTACAGAATTGTTCCTCTTTGAGGAAAATGAGGACAAATTTTTATCACATTTGTCAGTGATAACTTGGGGAGCACCAAAAGTGAAGAAGCTTTTATTGGCTGAGAGCTAGTAGCATAATTGGCTGGAGAGAGAAGTAAATATGAGAAATTAGCAGCAAATACTCATGACATCTGAATGATGAGAGATCAAGCCTGGCAAAGGGAATCTGAACAAGGCACTAACAGGGTCTGTTGCACTGGCACATAGTAAATACTCAATGCTAATTGAAATAAAAAGTATATTTACCAATATCTATTAATTATATATGATTGATATCATAATTATAATTTTATCAGAGTCAATAACTTGAGGAATTTTTCAAAATTCCAGTGCAAACCAGAAAACTACCAGAATCCCTTTGAGTATCAGAGTGGACAGCATACATGTATTTTGAAAATAATTCCCAGCTGTTATTGTACACCTTACGCACACACACACACACACATACACACAAGCCAATTAAATCATTAAGAAGTTCTTCACAATTTGACTCTTGACTACTGTTTTCATTTTGATCTGTGATAACTTCTCCATTTGATTTTATTTCCATCAATGTATTTCCCCACATATATAAGCCATTTTACTTCTCATACATTTGCAAATAGTCTTTATTTCTTCTTTAACTCCCGCTACTCCCCCCCACACACACACCTTCCTGTCTTCTCTTGGCCTCCTTGAAAGTACGTACTTTTGGGAGCCTGGGTGGCTCAGTGGGTTAAAGCCGCTGCCTTCGGCTCAGGTCATGATCTCAGGGTCCTGGGATCAAGGCCCACATCGGGCTCTCTGCTCTGCAGGGAGCCTGCTTCCTCCTCTCTCTCTGCCTGCCTCTCTGCCTACTTGTGATCTGATCTCTCTCTGTATGTCAAATAAATAAATAAATTCTTTAAAAAAAAAAGAAAGTATGTACTTTTGTCAGATTCTACTTATGTGCCATTATGAGGTTGTCAGTTATAATTTAATTGATTACTCCATTCTCAGGGCTCTTACAGTTATATTTACATTGAAATCATTCCATTATATTTAAATGTTTATTCTAAAATGTTTAATTAGATGATGAGATCATTGAAAGGATAGTGTGAGTTTTATTTTCTGAGGGATATTTTCATTAGGTATAGAATTCTTGGTTGATAGTTACTTTAGCACCTTGAGGAGAACATTCCAAAGTAATCTGCTTTTATTGTTTCTAAGTCAGCTGCCCATTTATCATTGCCCCTTTCTAAGTGTCCTCCTTTCCCTTTTCCTCTATGTTTTTGCAATTTATTTTTTTAATCTTTGGTTTTTCAGTGGTTTCACTATGAGTTTTTTAAATTTATCCTGCTTTTTATTTGTCCTGCTTATGGTGTTTTTATTTGTCCTGCTTAAGATTCTGTGGTGTATCTCTTTCATGGATTGTGACCTTTTTATTCACTAATTATTATTTTAGCCGTGTCTTATCTCCTCCTAAATATACCTATTCTTAATTTGGATCATTATTTTGTTAGTTTTCAATTTATTTTTTAGGGTATCTTTTTAAAGTAAATTTATTAAGATATAATTTATGCAATATAATTCACATATCTAAAATATACAGCTCTCTGATTTTTAGTATATTTACAGACTTGTGCAACTAGCATCACTATCAAAATTAGAACATTTGCATCACCACAACAAGAAATCAGGTACCCATTAGCATTGACTCTTCATTTCACTCCCTATCACCCAGTCCTAGGCAGCCACTAATCTGTTTTATGTCTCTGTAGATTCACCTTCTCTGAACATTTCATATAAGTAGAATCATGTAATAAGTAGTCTTTGGTGACTATTCAGTTAGTGTAATATTTTCAAGATTCATTCATGTTGCAACATATCAGTAGTTCATTCCTTTTAATTGCTGTATAATATTATGTTGTGTGGATATGCAACTTCTTTCTTAACCATTCATCAGTCGATGATGGATATTTGGGTTGTTCCCATCATTGGGTAATTGTGAATTATGTTGCTCTGAACATTTGTGTACAAGTTTTTGTGTGGACATAGTATTAATTTCTTTTGAATATATAATTAGGAGTAGACTTGCTGGATTATATGGTAATTGTTTGTTTTTTTGGGGGGGGGATTAACAGACCACTTTCCAATATGACTGAACTATTTTATAGTACTACCAGCAGTGTATGAAGTTCCAGTTTCTCCACATTCTTGTTAACGCTTTTTATCATCTGAAATTTTTCATTATAGCCATACTAGTGTGTGTGAAGTGGTATCTCACTGAGGTTTTGATTTTCATTTCTCTAATGGCTAATAATATTTTTCATATTATCATGTGCTTATTATTTTATGTCTCATTTGGAGTGTCTGTTCAGATCCTTTGTCCATTTTTCAACCAGGGTTTTGTCTTCTTAATGTGGAGCTTTAAGTGTTCTTTATATATTCTGGATTCTTTTCATTTTATCCATCATGTCCTCTAAAGCAGAAAAATGTTTCATTTTGATGAAGTTCAAGTTATCTGTTTTTTCTTTATTTTTTCATATTACTTATGCTTTCAGTTTCATACTTGAGAGTTTTCCTTTGTACTTGTTTTTCAGCATTTTTGCTATGATGTACCTGGTGCTGGTCAATTTCTTTCTAGCTTCTTTGGGCTACAGATATATTTTTTTCATTAAATTTGGAAAGTTTTCAGCCAATAAATTATTTCTTTGATGTATTTTCTGCTCCTTTGTTTCTCTTCTCTCCTTCTGGTACTTCACTATGCATAACTTGATGTGCTTAATCATGCCTCACATTTTGTTAAGGTTTTGTTCTATTTTCTTCATTTTCTTTTCTGATCTTAAGAATGCTTAATCTCTATCAATCTATCTTCAAGTTTACTGGTTCTTTCTTTTCCAATTCAAATATGCTGGGACCTCTAGTAGATTTTGCATTTCAGGTATTCAGATTTTCAACACCAGAATTTCCATTAGTTATTTTTTAATTACATTTATCTCTTTGTCAATATTCTTTATTTGATAGATACTGTCATTATACTTTATTTTACTTCTTTAAGTATGATTTTCTTTAGTTATATGAGCATATTTATAATATCTCCTTTGAAATCTTTGTCTCACATTTGGATTCCATCAAAGGCAGTTCTATTGCCTGCTCTTTTTTCGCCCCTGTGTAAGGATTACACTTTACTATTTCTTTACATGTCATATTTTATTTTTGAAAGCTGGATATTTTAGATACTATATTGTAGCAACTGACCCTTCTTGCACCCCATCATCCAGGTCTTCTTCTTGTTGTTTGTTTATTTATTAAGTGACTTAGGTAGACTAGTGTAGTCTATTTTACCTACAGTAATAGCTCAATATGATGTGTTCTTTCCTATGATGTCACATCTGAGAGGCACAGCTTCAGGGATGTACAGAGTCTCCCTATAGAGACAGAACATTTACCAAACTTCACTTTGACTCTCTGTATGATCTTTCCATATAGCTCTCTGACTCTGTTGGTATTATCCTGAGCTGTTAGCCCCCACTACTACTGATTGCTCTATGGTTTTTGATAATATCCTGGGGGCATAAATCACTCCTAACTTTGTTTTAACTAAATTCAGGCCCCTTTTTAAGGGTGATTTTTTCACCAAGTCTTTGAGACTTGTTCTGATCCCATGACAGCTCATATTAGCTTTCTTCTCCCCAGAGGTTTCTTTAGCTGAACTATAGTTTGGCTGTTTTTTCTCATAAAGCTAACATATACTTCTTAATTGCTTGATGTCAAAACCTCCATTGTTTTCAAGAACACCCTTCTGTTTGGACTTTGTGGCACTCTTTTACAAATAAAATCAGTTCCCCTAGAGAGAGCTATGGAGCTCTTTCTTCTTATGGCCTACTTCCCACTCCTGGGAAAAATTTTGTGCCATTTCTCCAGAGCTTTGGGCCCACTTCTCTCAAGTAAGCCTAATTTATGAGTCAGATGCTGAGAGGACAGTACTCTTTGGTCTTCTCATTTTGTGTTTTCAGGTATGAAACCTTCACCCCAAGATCAAGTTGGAATGAGAGTGGAGTATTTGAATCTTGCTGTACCAAAGTTAGAGATTCTATCCTATGAATGAGAGGTAGGTAAAGGAAGGAAATTCCATAGCTCTCATTCATTCTTGCCTGGAATAGATGTTCTACAACATGGAGTTTGGTAGGATGAGAAATGCTAGCAAACTGTCCCTTCTAGGAAGATACTATAAAAACTACACTGAAAGCTGGGGAATACAGAGCCCTGTGTTCTTGATTGCACTCTCCCAGATTAGAGTTTCTGTCAAACAGAGCTGAGAATGGGGGAAAGGAAATAGGTTGTGTTTCAAATGCCATAGACTCACTGTTCTTAATGAGTTATAGTAGATTTTATTAAGTAATTATTTCTTCATTTGCTGTATGCCCTCAAAAGTTTCCAGAGACTTTAACTGACTGATATTTTCTCTTTTAATTTTTATCAGTTATGATTCCAGTGAGGTCTAATACCACCATTCCCCATCCAGAAGTCTATACTCCAGAATTCCTCTAATTCCCTGCAAAACGTGGAAATTGTCTCATTATTTTTTTGAACATATTAAGGACATATATTTTTCATTATGTGTCTGAAGTATATTATTTTAATGTTGTTCTATCCTTGAATATTTTTCTAGCTTTTCATGTTATTATTTTTAAAGGCTATTTTAGAGTTGTTTTAGATTTACAAAAAAATTGGGGGGAAAAGACATATATTTTCTGTATTTCCCCTGCCTCCATACATGCATGACCTGCCCCATTACAAATATCACTCACCAAAATGGTACTTTTCCTTTTTTTTTTTTTTTGCTTTCTTTTCTTTTTTTCCTTCCTTCCTTCCTTCCTTCCTTTTTCTTTATTTTTCTTCTTTCTTTCTTTCTTTCTTTCTTTCTTTCTTTCTTCGCTAATGACAAACCTATTTTGACACTCCATAATCACCCAAAGTCCATAATTTACCTTATGGTTCATTCTTGCTCTTATACATTCTATGGACAGTGTACAGTGATATACATACATCATTGTAATATACAGAGCATTTTCATTGACCAAAACTCCTCTCTGTCCTGCCTATTCATGCCCTCTCCCCTGCCCCAAACCTTCCTTGCAACTACTGATCTCTTCTTTTCTTTATAGTTTTTTTTTTCCAGAATGGCATATAGTTAGAATAATACAATATATAACCTTTCAAGATTGGTTTATTTCAGTTAGTAATATGCATTTAATGTTCCTTTATGTCTTTTCATGGCTTGATAGGTCATTTCTTTTTAGCACTGATTAATATTTTAATGTCTGACTATACAACAGTTTATTAATCCATTCACTCATTGAAAGACATCTTGGTTACTTCTGAGTTTAGGCAATTATGAATAAAGTTACTCGCAACATCCACATACAGGTTTTTGTCTGGACCTAAATTTTTAACTCCTTTCAGTAAATAATACAGAGTATGATTTCTGGATCATATGGTATAGCAATGTAAAGAAACTTCCAAACTACCTTCCTAGTGTCATTTTGCTTTTCCACCAGCAATGTATGAGCATTTCTGTTGCTCCATATTGTCATCAGAATTTGGTGTTCTTGATGTTCCAGATTCTGGCCATTATAATATGCATGCAGTGGTATATCATTTTTTGTTTTAATTTGCATTTCTCTGATGATAGATGATATGGAGAACCTTTTCATATGCTTATTTGTTACCCACTTTGAGCTAATATCTGTGAAAGGTATAAGGTCCATGCTACATTTATCATTTTGCATACAGTTGTCCTTTTGTTCCAGCACTCTTTGTTGAAGAGAATATTTTAGTTTCATTATATTGCCTTTGCTTCTTTGTAAAGATTAGTTGGCTATATTTATGGGGATCTATTTCTGGGACTTCTATTCCCTTTCAGTATTCTGTTTGTTTATTCTTTTGCCAATTCCACATTGTTGTGATTACTGCATCTTAATAGTAAGTGTTCAAGTTGAGTAGCATCAATCCTAAACTTTGTTATTCAATGTTGTGTTAGCTATTCTGGATCTTTTGCATTTCCATATATACTTTGGAATAGTTTGTTGATATACATAAAATAACTTGCTGGGAGTTTGATTGGGATTGCATTGAATCTATAGATCAAATTAGGAAGAGATAACATCTTGACAATATTGAATCTGTCTATCCCTGAGCATGGAATATCTCTCCATCTATTTAGTTCTTCTTGGAATTCATTCATCAAAGTTTTGTAATTTTCTTCATATATATCTTATACATATTTAGTTAAATTTGTACCTAAGTATTTCAGTTTTAGGGGTACTGTATTATATATTATATTTTAAATTTCAAATTCTACTTGCTTTTTGTGAAATAATTAACAAAATAGAAACAAAAATAGAAAACAATTAACTTTGTATATTAATCTTTTATCCTGAATCCATGCTATAATCACTTACTAGTTCTAGGAGTTTTTTGGGTTTTTTTTTTCAGTCTTTTGGATTTTCTATATAAACAATTATATCATCCATAAACAAAGAGAGTCTTATGTCCTTCTCCCCATTCTGTATGCCTTTTATTTCCTTCTCTTACCTTTTTGCATCAGTAAGGAATTTCAGTATGATGTTGAAAAGAGTTGTGAGAGGGGACATTCTTGCCTTGTACCTGATATTAATGGGAAAACTTTGAGTTTCTCACTATTAAGTATGATGTCAAATGTAGGTTTTTTTGTTGATAGTCTTTATGAATTTGAAAAGTTCCCCTATATTCCTACTTTATTAAGTTTTTATCATGAAGGGGTATGAGACTCTATCAAATGCTTTTTCTGCATCTATTGATATGATAATGTATTTTTTCCTTTTATAACTCCTTAATGTAATGGATTACATCAGTTGATTATTTTAAAAATATTTATTTGAGAAAGAGAGAGCATGTGAGGGGCAGAATCTCAAGCACACTGAATGTGGAGCCAGATGTGGGGCTTAATCTCAAAACTCTAAAGTCACAACCTGAGCCAAAATCAAGAGTTGGATGTTTAACTGACTGAGCCACCCAGGTGCCCCTGATTTTTTTTTTATATATTTATTTACTTATTTTAGAGAGAAAGCATGAGTGGGGGTAGGAGCAGAGAGAGAGAATCTTCAAGCAGACTCCCCACTGAGCACAGAGCTGGATGTGGTATTTGATCCCAGGACCCATAAGATCATGACCTGAGCAGAAAACCAATAGACTGAAGCACCCAGATGCCCCTATATTAATTGATTTTCAAATATTAACCAGCCTTGCATATTTAGGACAAATTCTCCTTGGTTGTATCATATAAAAATGTGTATTCTGCTTCCGTTGGATGGAGTAGTTTAGTTATCAATTATATTCAGTTGATAGTCTTTTTGAGTTCAGTAATACTGCAATAACTTTATATGATGACATACAATAACTACACTTATCATGGTGAGCATATTATAATGTATATAATTGTGAAATCACTGTGTTGTACACTTGAAACTAATATTGTATGTCACCTATACCTCAATAAACAAATAGGTGAAGGGGATAAATATAGAGTTATAAAATAAATGAGTTATAGGGATGAAAAGTGCAGCATAAAGAATATAATCAATAATATATAATAACTTTGTGTGATGACAGGTCGTAATTGTACTTATTGTGGTGAATACTGTGTAATGTATAGACTTGTCCAATCACTATTTTGTATACCTGAAACTAATATAACATTCTGTGTTAACTATACTTCAATAAAAAGCAAATAATAATAAATACAAAAAAATTTTTAAATAAATAAATATGTGAAACCATGCTTATAGAAAGAGAATAAGAAAAATAAAGGTTTGGGGCACCTGGGTGGCTCAGGTGGTTAAGCATCTGACTCTTGGTTTCATCTCAGGTCGTGTTCTCAGAGTCCTGAGATCAAGCCCTGCATCCAGCTCCACGTTCAATGGGGTTTCTGCTTGAGGATTCTCTCTCTCTTCCTCTGTCCCATCCCCCACTCATTCTCTCACTCTCTCTCTCTCTTATTTTAATAAATCTTTAAAAAAAAAGAAAAAATTTTTTATTTTCCCTTCACTTATTCCTTCTTCATTAGTCCTCCTTTCATTATGCAGCTCTATGTTTCTGACCTATATTTTCCTTTTCTTCGTTAAAAACTTCCTTTTTTAACATTTCTTGCAAAGCAGATCTGCTGGCAAGGAATTCCCTTAATTTTTGTTTTTCTAGAAAAAGATCTTTATTTTTTCTTCACTTTTGAAATATATTTTTTCATGATATAAAATTCTAGGTTGGTGTTTTATTCTTTTAACACTTTAAATATTTCATTCTACTCTGTTTTTGCTTGCATGGTTTCTGAGAACTCTGATGTAATTCTTATCTATGTTCCTCTATAGGTAAGATATTTTCCCCCCATGGCTCCTTTTAGGATTTTTTTCTTTGTTTTTGATTTTCTGTAGTTTGAAGATGATATGACTTAATTATTTTGGCATTTATCCTGGTTAGTGTTCCCTGAGCTTCCTGAATTTGTGATTTAGTGTCTGAAATTAATTTGGGGAAAATATAAGTTATACTGTATTAAATATTTCTTCTGTTTCTTTTTCTTTTCTCTTCTTAGTATTACTATTATATGTATATACCTTTTGTAGTTGGCCCACAGTCTTTGGATATTTTATTCTGATTTCTTCAGTGTCTGTTATCTTTGTCTTTTGGTTTTTGAAGATTCTATTGATATATCCTTTAGCTCAGAGGTTCTTTCATCCGCCGTGTTAATTAAATCTGTCAGTAAGCCCACCAAAACCATTCTTCAGGGGCGCCTGGGTGATTCAGTTGGTTAGGCGGCTGCCTTCTGCTCAGAGTCCTGGAATTGAGCCCTGCGTCAGGCTCCCTGCTTAGCAGAGAGTCTGCTTCTCCCTCTCCTCCTATGTTCTTGCTCTCACACTCTCTCTTGTTCTCTCTCAAGTAAATAAATAAAATATTTAAAACAGACAAACCATTCTTCATTGCTGTTACAATGTTTTTAATCTTTAGCTTTTCTTTTTTTATTATTTATTAGTATTTCCATCTCCTTGCTTACATTGGCTATCCTTGAATGCTATCTTCTTTATCCATTAAAACCATCAGCATATTATTCATAGTTGTTTTCAACTTGTAGTCTGATAATTCCCACATGTCTTGTTTCTGATGCTGGCTCCATGTCTTCAAAATGTGTTTTTTGCCCTTTTGGTATGCCCTGTAGTTTTTGTTTTGTTTCGTTTTGTTTTCTTCTTGATAGTTGGATGTGATGTACTGGTAAAGAAGAATTGCTATAAAGAGGCCTTTAGTAATGTGGTTATCAGTTTTCAGGGGAGGGGAAATATTCTGTGATTGTGTCAGTCTTTTAGTTAACCTATGCCTCTGGGCTGTAAATATCGTAAGTATTTCTTTGTTTTTTCACTGTCCTACTAGGTGAAGCAAGAAGGCTAAAGTCAGTTGGACTTGAGGTTTCCCCTTCCTAAATCAGTTAGGCTCTGTTAATGCCCCATTAGGTTAAGTTATAGTTAACTAGTTGAGGTCTTGTTAAGAAGAACTGAGTGCTCGGGTGCCTGGGTGGCTCAGTGGGTTAAAGCCTCTGCCTTCGGCTCAGGTCATGATCTCAGGGTCCTGGGATCGAGGCCCGCATCGGGCTCTCTGCTCAGCAGGGAGCCTGCTTCCTTCTCTCTCTCTCTCTGCCTGCCTCTCAGCCTACTTGTGATCTGATCTCTGTGTCAAATAAATAAATAAAATCTTAAAAAAAAAGTAGAAGAAGAAGAACTGAGTGCTCTAATATATTTCAGAATGGTTTCTTTCCTCTCCCCCTGCCCAAAGTCTGAGTGGATTTATCTGACGTTGACTATGGAAATCTGATTGAGCTCTTAGAGGTGTAGCTCACAATATTCTGGGGGCCTCCCATGACTGCATTCTGCTGGATTTTTTTACTTGTAGGATTGTCCACACTGGGCCTCCAGCAATTTGTTAATTACAGTTCATGTTTTCCCACCACGTGCTGGTATCCTCAGTGCTTTCTGATCCTGAGTCTCTGCTCCAGTAAGCTATGACTCCCTGTATTTGCTTGTCTTTCCAATTTTGTGAGCAGCAGTTTGCCCTGTATCCTCCCAATTCCTATGGATTCAAAATTTTTTGCTTTTTCTGTCTGTTCAGATTTTTGCTTGTTATTAGAACTGAGTGACAACTTCCAAACTTGGAGGACTAGAAACTGGAATTCAATTCATGTTCAATTCTTCATTTGCTTGGTACTTTTGACTGAGTATCAAATACATATAAATTATATAAATATTTAATTCACTTCTATTTATATTATAGTATTACATGGTTAGTTAGTTAGTTTGGTTATTTATTTATTTATTTCAAATAACACTTGGAGGCCTCAGATTATGTTTTCCCCTTTCAGAAGGGTTCTATATTCTCTGTACTTGAGCAAATAGAGACTAGAAATCCAGAATCTCTTCATTGCGATTTCCAAAATTGAGTCATTTTGAAGTATACTTCATTTCCTGCAAATGCTTGTGTCTGTCATGTTTAGCCTTACTCTTACAACTGGTCTCCCAGTTTGAGGCATCTGTCAAAAATTTCTACTCAGCTTCTCAATCTTCAGTTATTCATTCCAGATTTGGCAACTAATGACCTCTATGCTAAGAAGGTCTTCAAATTCTACCTCTCTTTCTACATTTCTTTCTTTTCAAATGTTGGTTTGATATTTTCTAACTGATTTGTTACTCTCTGATGTTAATTATTTAACATTATTTTTTCTTATTTTAAATTCAGTTAGCCAACATATCATCATTAGTTTTTGGTGTGTTCAGTGATTCATTAGTTGCTTATAACACCCGGTGCTCATCACTACACATGTCTTCCTTAATGGCCATCACCCAGCCACCACCCCCTTTCCACAACCCTCAGTTTGTTTCCCAGAGTCAAGAGTCTCTTAACGGTTTTTCTCCTTCTCTGATAACTTCCCATTCAGTTTTCCCTCCTTTCCCCTATGATCATCTGTGCTAGTTCTTACATTCCACATATGAGTTAAACCACATGATAATTGTCTTTCTCTAATTGCTTATTTCACTTAGCATAATACCCTCCAGTTCCATCCATGTCGATACAAATGGTAGGTGTTTAGCCTTTCTGATGGCTAAGTAATATTCCAGTGTAAATATGAACCACATCTGCTTTATCCATTCATCTGTTGAAAGACATGTCAGCTCCTTCCACAGTTTGGTTATTGTGGACATTGCTGCTATGAACATTGGGGTGCAGGTACCCCTTCTTTTCACTACATCTGTATCTTTGGGGTAAATACCCAGTAGTGCAATTGCTGGACCATAGGGTAGCTATACTTTTAACTTCCTGAGGAACCTCCATACTGTTTTCCAGAGTAGTTATAGCAGCTTGCATTCCCACCAACAGTGTAAGAAGGTTCCCCCTTGTCCACATTCTTGCCAACATTTCTTTTCCCTGTCTTCTTATTTTAACCATTCTAACTGATGTAAGGTGGTATCTCATTGTGATTTTGATTTGTATTTCCCTGATGACAAATGATGTGGAGCATTTTTTTCATGTGTCTGTTAATGTCTTCTACTCATTTCTTTAAAAGAAACCCAGATAGTATAGGTATCCTCAGCAGAAAGGTTGATCTAATATCCTAGTTCAGAATAATGCCCCTCATCACTGGATCTTATTCATTTTTATATCCTGGTAATAAGCCATAATCAGCAGAAAAGAGTTGCTCAATAAATATTTTTTCTGAATACTTACACATAGCATTAATATTTAGCACAGTTAGTGTAGATAATTATTTTTTTTCAGAGAAATGGAAACAAACATAACTTTTTTCATGTTTCAATATGACTACCTTTTTGCATTTTTACTAATTGATTATACTAGTGTTGCTTTAAGTCTTGACTGGAATAAACATGTAAGATAAAATATTAGTCCTAGTTTCTAGTTGTGCCATGTGCCTGCCCCTGTTCAGTTTTAACTGCACAAAATCTGCCAAGAACATGCTCAACTTTATTGTAAGTCCAACAAAAACTGTACCGGATAGTGTAATGAATTTCTTTCTACTGATATAATGGGAATAAAAATAATTCATTGCTTTATGCAATGTGTATTACTGGGCTTTAATTGGCCAGTAAACACCATATTTCATCCTCCTGACTTAATCCCTTCAATATATATAGAGGGCCAGCCTCAATGCTCTGGTACACTGTATAGTCGATGTTTAGTCCATTATTTATTTCTTTTTCTTTTTTTTTTAAGATTTTATTTATTTGCTGGAGATAGAGATAGCAACAGAGGGAACACAAACAAGGAGTATGAGAGAGGGAGAAGCAGGCTTCCTGCTGAGCAGGGAGCCTGACATGGGGCTTGATCCCAGGACCCCAGGATCATGACCTGAGCCAAAGGCAGATGCTTAACAACTGAGCCACCCAGGCGCCCCCATTATTTATTTTTATTATGTCATTTATCTTCTCAATTCAGACTACTTTCTTCTAACTGCCTCTAACAAGAACTGGTCTTGTGTGTCATATGGACCTAAAGGTGGTTTGTGATGTCTTCTGCTAAAAAAGGTGTTTTGTTTTGTTTTGTTTTTCTTTCCTGGTCCTTTTGAATGGTGCACTTGATTATGGTTTCTTCTTTGGCAAAAGATCCTGACATATCATCTCAGAGACTTGATAGTTCTCAAAGATATTTTACCACTTTATGCATTCATTCAGCCATTTATTCAACGGATATGTATTGAGTGTATCCTATGTGCTAGGCATGAGGAATATAGAGATGAAAAAATAAAAGCATTCATTTTGCTTGTGTAGTGAGAAATGAATTTTAACAGTGAGAGCTTCTATTGACATAAACTCTACATTTGAATATAGATGAATATGTGTAAAACAAGCCAACACATTGATGCTATCTTCTTCACTTTTAAATAGTATGGATTCAATATATGAAACAGGACCAGTTAGTTATTTGTTAAGCAACAGCCCCTAGTTCTTTCATAAACAAAACAAAAATTCTAACAACCCAAAGCCCCAACTCAGTTCATTTTATTATTCCTTTAAATCATAATGTTTGAGGGACACTCACCAAGCATCTGTCACATTTCTTTTGAGTATAACTTATACAGTTGTTTCAAAGTTCATCCCATTTCCCAGTGCATAACAAAAGCTCCAGAAACACTTCTAACTCTCTTTCTCTCTCTCTTTTTTTTTTTTTTTTTGACAAAAGTCCTGTAGGTAGATTGAAAATCTGTGTCCCTGGCATCTTTGTAGTTCACTGCATGTGCCATACCCACTGCCTCAGTGCTCAAGCATTAAGACTCCAGTCTCTTATGCATTCCATATATACCATAATAATCTATATATACTTGTGGGTGTTTGCAGAATGTCTCAGAATTGACTTGCCTTTTAATATCAGCTACTCTTATCAAATATTTTTCTTTTATTTGAAGTTGCCATAACAAGAAGGGAGTTCTTGATTCCATGATATCTGATTTATCTATAATATCTCTGGGTACTATCACTAAACTCAAGCAATTGACTGATTGTTTAATTGATTCAGTTTTAGCTCTATCTTATCTAACCCTCTTCTGTGTAACAGGTCACACAGAAACTGGTCTGCCTTCATCTTTGCTTGATTGGGAGAGGAATCTCTCAAGGCTCATACATGAATGCTGGAGTCCTATAGGAACATTGGGACCACTAAATGAACTCAGGGAAACTTACCTGAACTCAAAGAAACTATTAACTGAATGCATATGAAAAAGTATTTCAAGTACATGTTTAGGAATGCTAGAGCTGGATCAACTTACTAATTAGTGTTATAGAACAATGGCAATAATACCCATTTTGTTTCAGTTTTATTGTGTGCCAAACACTGTGCTAAGTGTTTTTACAAGACTTCTATTATATAATCCTTACAAAAATCTTACTGAGCAGGTGCTACTACAGATGAATAAACTGGAAACTGAACCTTACATATGCTAAGGAACTTGCAGGAAGTCATATTGTTACTGAGGGAACATGTAAATGCTTAACACACATATGAAAAATCCCAGCCATAAACCAGAGGTCTGTAAACTTTTTCTGAAAATGATCAGGTAGGAACTGTTTTGGGTTTTGTAGGCCATATTGTCTCTGCAACAACTAGTCAACTGTTCGTAGTGTACTGTAAAAGCAGCCAAAGACAGAAAGACAATAGATAAAAAGATAGTTATGCCTATGTTTCAATAAAACTTTATTTAAAAAAACAAGTGACTCACCCAATTTTTAGGACTGGTTGACTGTAGGCTGTAGTGAGTAAACCTCTAACACATGATACTAAATTTTGATTTAAAGTTATTCTCATGAATGACTACATTTTGTTTCAGAATATAGGGAAATTAAATGCAAGATACTCTTTCTGAGGTATTTACACCAATATATAACTTCACCAAAAAAGAATTAAGTTTTACTGGATCATTTTTCTTCAAAATGGGTTAAATTGTAAAACCTTTTCCATGATCAATCTTACATAGTTTATCATAACAAAAACACTCTTCTATATTTAGCTCTGTCTGCCAAGGAGCTCAATCTGTTAAAACATTATCTCATTACTCCTGCCTATGATCCTGTGAGGAAGGGAGATGCAAGTATTAAAAAATGTTCAGTCTTTTAGATTCAATTCAAAAGTTCCAAGAAGCGAGTGACAAGTGCTTGCTGCCCTCATAGTTACCTAGTATCCTTAAGATATGAACTAAGAGCCTTTCAGAGGCATGCTATTCCTCAGCCTGGTGCTTCTGGGAAAAGGGATTCAGCACCAGGAAATCCATTTCCCTAAAATATCCTTTTTGGGGGCTGTATCTCCCACAAGGATTTGATTTCCATGGAATTTTTCATCACTTCTCGTGTTATAAAGATGCTTTGTTCTACAAACCAGCTGTTCTCTTTCTTCTGACTGATGCCTGTATTGCAGTAGTGGGAAGAGTAACCAGAAAAATAAAATACTTTGGGTCTTTATTTCATATCTATCTATCTGTCTATCTATCTATCTATCTATCTATCTATCTAATCATCTATCTCCCCTCCATCTATCTATCTTCATGATATATATATATATATATATGTCTTTGTTGTGTATATTTACCACTACATGGTAATACCTGGTAGTAACTTAGATATAAACTAAGGCAATAAGTTTTATCCTTTTAGGTCATAAGTGGTAATCATCATAAATATAATACTAAAAGGTGTTCAAATTAAAACGTAATCTTCTTCAATTCCTATTTTCATCATGCCATGCCCCTGTGCCAACATCTATAAAGGATCCATATTATCCTTATCATATCCAGCTATTTTCACCTATCCTTTGAGCCTTTCAGCACCTCAGACCTGTGCCACTAACCCTATTTCTCAGACTCCCTGATTTAGGGCTCTGTATAGTTTAGGAAAACTATCTAATACTTCCACAGATTATGCATGTATTCAGGGAAATACAAATCTGACCATGCAGCTCCTTCTATTAAGAATTCATGTCTCATCTTTTCCCACTATTTTATGTTCCTCCTTTTAGTAAGAACCCTCCTTCAAGCTCCTTTTCTTTAGGACGTCTTTCATGATCAAAGCAACTCAAAGGAGAGATCCATCTATTTTAAAAATAGTTATGGACTGCCCATTATATACAACATACCATGCCGGTGACTTTGAGGCTTATTTTGATAAATTAGTACCTTCTTAAAAGAGTATAAGATATAAATATCACTATGTTGCATACTCAAAATGAACACTGTGATAACTATAATTTATTAAAAATAAATAGACATTTTAAAAACCCCAAACTTCTTAGTAAAGTATAGGTAGATTTAGGAGTATACTCTATGTCTTAGAGTAGACAAAACACAGATGTGCAAACACATACATGCACACACAAGAATAACACAAAGTAGAAATATATATTGTCAAGAATAATTTACTTTGAAAAGTTATATGGAGATACCATTAAAATCTAGATTTTGACAAAATTTCCAAAAATATGTACAATGCATGACAAATAAACCTAAAAGAGTAAGGAAGATGAGTTACAAGAAAGAAGACAGTGGAATCAGAAAGTTAGAAGAACCAGATAGGTGTGTTTCCATGGAAGCAAGAAGAATGATTTACTCAACATTGTTATATGTTGTATATCAGTGGTTTTGAGAACTAAGAGATTATTGTGACTTTTAGAGAAGGAATGTTTTGTAACAAAATGTGAAGAGAACCAGGTCCAGTGTTCCTACATGAGTAAATAATAGAGAGTAGAAGCACCAGGTATAGATTACAATATTAATTTTTTTCATTCTTTCACTCAACAAATGTTATGAATGTATATGAAGTGCATAGCAGAATAATAGGGATAATAGGATGGTATAGAAAAATGAATCATAGACGAACCCCGACTTTCAGTTACTAAATAAAAAAACATGAATGCCCAACAATGCTTCAGGGACTGAGCAAGGCATTGGAGATTCAATGCAAAACATGGTTCTTTCTTCAATCATACATTCAATCATTCAACAAACATTAGTAAGTGCTAAACATGGGAGATGTATGAGACAAATAAAACATGATCCTTACTTCAGTAAAGTTTACACTCTTTGTAATATAGCAGGCAAGATTCAACACAACTTCTGGAATTACAGCACATAGAAAATGTTATGGGGCATAATAGAGAAAACAATTTAATTTTTAACAGAATGGTAAGTTTAAAAAATTCCCTTTGGAGTTTAAAAAATTATGAAAAAGAGCCTCTATAGAATTGTGGGATTGTGGGAGAATTATTGAAAAAGACTTTATTTATTTATTTTTAAGATGAAATGACCTAAGCACATTTGTAAACTCTGAGAATAGATCCAGAAAAGACAGACCAGAGTTGAAAAGAATGAAAATTATAAGTGAAGCAATGAATTCCTTGATCTACATTATTTCACATTGATATGATCAGCTTTAAATGTACATGTTTATAGTTCAAGTAATTAATAAAATATGGTTCTAGTGGTATACTAGTGAAATGATACATTTGAGATTTACTTATGTGCATTGACAGCTGTAAACCATATTGTATATACACCAAATTTGGATGTTTAACATTTTTAATGAGTGGGAATTTTGAGCCATCACATGGGGGCACTGTCTCCCAGACAACAGTTTAATGTCAATAGAGTCACCATTTTATCTTTACAACAGTGCTTAAGTAATTATTTGAAAATTTTACACATTTTATCTTTATTCTTTCATAAAGGTGAATTTACAATTGAGAAGTGAAAGTAATGATACACACATAAAGAGTAGTAATTCTTACAAATTTAATAAAAACTGATTTAGAGGTGGAAATCAGCAGACAGAACAATTAGCTTCAATTAGAAACTCTCCAAAATTAGGTTAATTAATTGAATATTAAATTATGAGGAATAAGGACATTTAAAAACATCTGCAAAGCATTTGAATTATATGATTGGTTTATATTTAAAAGGCACATGTTTGGGGGAACTTTGTAATAACTTTAACTTTGTAATAACTTTAACTTTTAGATGTTTTACATCTACATGTAAATTTTCTTCTCTGTATATTAAATATTTATAAATGTGCTCAAAATATATTCCTCATCAATTTAAAGGATTGCTTTTATGGTATATTAATTGCTGTTTCCAAAACTAATATTCCAGGGAACAATGTTCCTTCAGGTTTAAGTACCGTAAAAGTGCTTTATATTCAATTATGTTCAGAGAATTGTGGGTTATTTTGAATTAAAAAGGATTTTCAGTATAAGTCTGCTCAGGACTTTTACTGTGCAGATGTGCATTTTTTTTTCTCCAAGAAGAGAGTAAGGTACAAAGCACCTATTAACATCCACCAGACCCAGTGTTCTGCAAAACATGGCTTGAAAAGTGCTCTGCACATTCTGTAGTACAATTCTTAAAGCAAACTCATAATATTTAGAGATGGAAGTGAAGCTAGAGGTCATCTATTACAACTTCTATACAGAAAATTATTTCAACAGCAACTCTGACAAATCGTCTTCAAGATTTGGTTTTAAGGCTCTATATCATGGTACCACATTCCATGTCAATCCTATCTATTCTTAATAACCTCTTCCATTTATTAAGCCCACATATGACTCATTGGTCCTCACTCTCTCTGCTCCTTCTTCTACATGACAGTTCTCCAGATATTTGAAGAAAGCTTACATGTCTTCTACTAGATCCTTTCTTCTTCTAGTTAAGCAAACTTCATTCTTGCAAGTGTATGACATATCAGACCCCTCATTATATCAACTGTCTTTTCCTGTGTACACTAGAAGTAGGCAACTAAACGTGATTGCTCAACTCTTCCTACTTTTTATAGAAGCATATTGTTGGCTGTTATCAAGCTTACTTATGGTTTAGAAAAATCATGACTATAGTCAAACAAGATTTCCCCATCTGTACTTACATAGTTAACTATTTGCAGTTAAGTTTTGTGGGTAATCCTTTCTCATTTTAATCAAGAGAACCCTATACTATAGATTACCTTAAAAGGCAACATTCTATCCCTCTGCCATGATCAAATTGTTTGTGAGCTGCAAAAAGACAGACATATATTTCTACATCTAAAATAGCTTATTCTTGGTGCTAGATTGTTTGCCAACTTTATACTTGTAAAACAAAACAAAACACATATATGCATAGATATATGTATTTTTGTATGCATGCATATATACACATGTATATTCTGTACTTTAAACAAGAATAAGAAATAAACAAGCAATGAGATTCCTATTATGAAAACTTAAGTTCTAAAGTTTAATTTGCTTTTCTCTTTCCCTCTTGCCCCCACCTAAAAATAAGAAGACTGATTTTTAATTCAGGATAGGAGAGCAATAGTCAGAGTTACTGATTGAAGCAGAAGAGTGTTATCTTATTTCTTTTTTTTTTCTTTTTTTTTTTGTTATCTTATTTCTAAGACTGAAGGGGAAACAAAACAAAAAACAAAACAAAACATTTACTTTGGATAAGGGCCAACATATTTGCAAAAGCTACAAGGATTTGCCCAACAATGAATCACTGAATAATTATTTCTTCTATGTCCTTATAAATCCTCCTTTTGGAAAAAAAAAGAGAGAGAGAAAAGAGTTAATGAGATTGTGGTGTTTCAGGAGTAGTGCAAAAACAATGTAGGTAAACGCGTAGAGAAATTAGTTCTGAAGTGTAGGATAATTGTAGAGGGCCCTGGGCAAAAAACAAAACATAGATGTGCAGGAGTCATAGCACATCTTGTCTTCACTTGTCTTGGTTAGTGCAAGTGAAAAGGTTAATGCCGTTCAGTTCCATCAACACAGAGTGAGGAACTGTGGCACCTTTGAATTCTAAAGTTACCCACAGTGCAACTGATTTAATTCCTGTGAGAATGGTACTATTTACAAGTTTCCTCGGGAATATGAATGCCAATTAACCATGTGCTCTGCTCCTGTACAATGTCTCTCTCTCTCTCTCCTTTAAAAATGTTTTTTGTTATTGAGAAATTGTTTTTAAAATCATTACATGGAAAGATTCACTGTTACTTGAAGCTATCCTTCGAGTAAAGAAAAATTCTCAAATGCATGCTGGCCCAAAGCATTAAGTCTTCTCTAGGATCAAGATCATATCAAATATTACATTATCACATGCATCCTTAAAATCTAAAACCTCAGATAATCTTTGGCATTTTGGGGATTTCTGCCCCAAAATATTGTGGTTAGTAACTGTATTACTAGCTTCCAAAATTCAGATATAACTTGCCATTTTTAGGTATCAAGACACCAATATGTATATGTTTATGCATGTACAATGCTATTCCAGACATTCAGTCATGAGGCAACAGCTTTATTCACCTTTCTTGCTTCAGCTTCATTTCCCTACACCCTTCCCCTTTGCTGAATATCACCCAGTCCACTTTCAAAACACCTCTGCACATACCCTCCCAAGCCATTATTACTATTCAGTTCCTGCTACTACCATCCTCCTCATACTCATTTTGCTTCTCTTCTCTCATTCAATTAAAGGCTGATCTCAGGTTTGGGGAGGAAATTCCCTGATGCACTTAGGAATGGAGGGAGGAACCGCATCACGAATTAGATGGAGAACAGAGTCATCCTCTTTCCAGATTGGTGGTTATGAAATATAAACTACCACAGGTCAAAGCCAGAGTTCATGGACCTGGATGCTCCATTAATAATGCTCAGCAGTATTTGGATGTGGCTGAAGCTGAGCCTAACAAACAACATAGATGGGACCGCTCTGAAGACATCACTTGGTGGAAGGAACTGAAGGCAAAAGGAGCAGCATGTTCAGTGTTTGCTTAAAGTTGGTAGCACAATAATAATATATCTTTATCACATATTCTTGTATCTTCATATTGTTCCTTGAGGCTTTGTAATATGTCATACTTTTTTTAAGATTTTATATATTATTTATTTGAAAGAGAGAGAAACAGTGAGAGAGCATGAGTGGGTGGTGGAGGGAGCAGCAAAAAGAGAGGGAGAAGCAGACTCCCCACTGAGCAAGGAGCCTGATGGGGGGCTTGATCCCAGGACCCTGAGATCATGACCTGAACCAAAGGCAGACACTTAACCAACTGAGCCATCCAGATGCCCCATATGTCATACATTTTTAATTAGAATATGTAAACGTTTAGTTTCATTGGCGTGAATTTTAAAAACTTATATAAAATTCAAGTATTCACTCTGGCATTTCCTTTTGAGCATTAATATACAGAAGAAATATCTCACTGCTGTCATTTGCTTTGGTTTTGCACTATTAATATTGAGAATGTGATTTGGTCTCTTTGTTTATAATACATTTCTTATTGATTTCCATTCTTCTCATTATAACAGCCACTTAACTGACCACCACTCTGGTCTCTCTTATCATTCTCACTGATCTTTCATTCACCAACCAATGTTTTGTTTCTTCTTGCCCACCTCCTTGAACAGGTCATTCTGTTTTTCTCTACCAGTTTCCTGTAGTCTTCAGCCAGAATATAGAATGTTAGAATATAGAGGCTGTTTTTTAAAATAATGTATAAGAAATTCAGCGTAGGGGACTCTGGGTGGCTCAGTAGGTTAAGCATCTGCCTTCTATGATCTCAGGGTGCTGGGATCGAGTCCCACATCGTGGGGCTCCCGGCTCAGTGGGGAGCCTGCTTCTCCCTCTCCTGCTGCCACTCCCCCTGCTTGTGCCCTCTCTCCCTCTCTCTTTGTCAAAAAGAAAAATGCAGCATAATTTATTAGGCCTTTTTTGGGAAGGAGGCATTGCGATACCCAGAATATAGTGTTTCTTCTTTAGTATGTAAAGACTCTAAACCAAAAAAGTCTTTTTTTTTTTTAAAGATTTTATTTATTTATTTGACACACAGAGAGAGATTACAAGTAGGCAGAAAGGCAGGCAGAGAGACAGGGAGAGGAGGAAGCAGGCTCCCTGCTGAGCAGAGAGCCCGATGCGGGCCTCGATCCCAGGACACTGAGATCATGACCCGAGCCGAAAGCAGAGGCTTTAACCCACTGAGCCACCCAGGCGCCCCAAAAAAGTCTTTATATACTAAGGGAGAAAAAAATAGAGAGAGACAGCATCACTGGGATTTGTCTGGGAGCAAGTTTTCTATACTTTCTTCATACTGAACATGTACTTCATGTCAGCAGAGACCATAGAAGTGAGTGGGCACAAACAGAAGATTACACACCCAGGTGGGCAATTCACCTGATACCTCACACCTCACCTTAGACCCACATTAGTGTCACTATTCAGAGGAGTGCACAGAAGAATCTGGTGATGTATGTCTAAACTAGGAAATAACAAACATGGCTAAGGTCACTGTTAAGGTAATGAAGATTATCTTTCCTGTTATCAATGACATAAATGAAGTGAATGGACATTTAAAAACTGATATGACCCCAAGGATTTTCAATATCACTGACTGCCTACTTAATGCTAATTATGTGTTATTTTGATTTTTTTCTGTTAATTAAATTTCTTTCTAAAATAATAGAAGGATTGCTTTCATGTAACAGATATTTTCCTGAATGACAAGGGGAAAAATGTCCTAGAAAGGCAGTATTCCAAATGACTGGGGTATTTTCACAAGGATGCCATTGTATGAGTAGCTTAGATGTACTCTTTAACAAAGGTATCATTTTTTTTTTCTGAATGAATTAATCAGTTGTAACTGTGAGGCTGCAACCTAGAGGAAATCTCAACAGAACATTTTTTTTAAGATGTTCTTTATTTATCTGACAGAGAGAAAGCATAAGCAGCAGAGGGAGATGAAGAAGCATCCCCCCCACTGAGCAAGGATTCCCTGATGCAGGACTTGATCCCAGGGCCCTGTGATCATGACCTGAGCCGAAAGCCGATGCTTAACTGACTGAACCACACAGCCACCCCTCAACAGAACATTTTGTAGTAGATATATGTGTGTACAGTTGTAGATGAGAAGGAGAAAAGGATTGGGAAAGGTACTAAAATGTCATTAGTGCATTATTTTAGAAACAAGACAGAAAGATGAACACTAGCAGATGCACTTTTCAAACTTGAGGGGAATGGCCTCTACCTTTTATCCACCTTCATTGGTGATCTCACCGGAATCATCTTGATGCTTGGTCCCTTCTTATTCTTGAGCCCTGCTGGTTGGTTCATGGTATCTTTAAGCTTCCTCCGACCATCTGGACTATAGATAATGCAACTAAAAACAACAGCAACAAGAGGACTTTATGGAAAAGGGAGAATTGAAGTGGGGTGGGGAGAAACTAGAGAAGTGAGGACTGTGGGGAGGTCACTTTGTCACACTGTCTCTGTAATTTTCAAATGGAATCTGTTTGTTCTGAAATTTGATAAGCCAGAAAATCCCCACTAGGGTTACAATGTCCTGGAGCATTAAGTGTACTTTGTAACAAGAATTCTGATTTAAGTGTGATTGAGAAATTTTGAAAGCCTCTTGCTACTTTAACAATGTAGTAAGAAATACTGACCAGGCTTTTAGGGATAGTGTTTCAGAGACTCAGGGGAAATTGAAAAGAACAGCCTGGACCTTTATTACTATAGAGAACATTGTATCATTAGAAAAGGAATTTAAGAATCACTGTTGATTCTCCCTCTCAAATAAATTAATAATATTCCAGTAGATACTCATCCCCACATTAACCCTTACTATCTTAGTTGTCAAGAGGTAAGGTTCTAGAGCCATCTTCCTGGATCTGAATCCTGGCAATACTACTGTCTTCCTGTGTAACCTGGGGCCAGTGACATACCTCTCTGGACCTCAATGTTTTCATCTGTATAATGAAGATAATAGCACTTGTCTCTTAGGTCTATTATGAGAATTATGTAAGTTAACACCTATTAAGAGCTTAGAATAGGGCCTGGCATAAAGTTAAGTACTCAACAAATGTTCATTATATTTTTCCATTCATAGGTAATGAATAATTCAAAAATAATAAATATATTATCTTTCCATAAGATGGGCACAGAACACATGTTTGTACCACACTACTATCTTCAACATACAGCTTTCCTGACCTTTAGTTTATATCTGGACAGGGATGGTAGGAATACTTATGTCATAAATATATTTTGACTAATAAATATGTAATCATTTTCTTCCAGATATTTCAACATTTTGAACCTTTCTTTGCAAGATTCTTGTACATTTTTGAGGATGTTGTTTCATAAAAGTTCACATTTATATTGATTCTGAGCATATGGTCTAACTCTTGTAGATAAGTACTGTCCTTCTATCAAATACCAAAGTTTAAGCATCTCAGATAGGGTACCTAATGAATCTTCATTAACATAACTCGAGAAAATATAAGAAGAGAAGCAGATCATATAAAGGATATCATGGAAGGAAGGAGTCACATCAGACATTCTAGAAAAAGAGTTTTAAAAGCTATCAGGTGTCCTTGAAGAAAAGCTGACAGACTCAGGGGAACCAGGAAGGAGAAATAAAGACTAGCAGTGAACAAGCTTCACTAAAGAATTCTTAGTCTAGACCCTTAAAATTTTAAAACATTCAATTTTCCAACATGGGAAGTAACACGGATGTTAATTATAGGTTTTAAAGACTTTGCCAGCAGCAACAATGTATTATTATTAATATATACCTCATCCCCTGCCAAAATCTATATAGATGGTCAAGGGACAATGCAAAACTAGGACAAACAAAAACTCCCTGCCTTGAACCAGTCTTTAACTTAAGCCAAGCTTCTTCAGAATGTAATGAATAGTCATGAGTTTTTATATTTTTTTATATTTTCACTTACACCTCCTCCTGCAAAGAGACATCTGCCCCACCCTCTTTTGAAACTTCTCATTCTAAGGTCGCTGAATGATTACTTCATTGCAAAATCAGATCAATGGGGCGCCTGGGTGGCTCAGTGGGTTAAAGCCTCTGCCTTCGGCCCAGGTCATGATCTCAGGGTCCTGGGATCGAGGCCCACATCCGGCTCTCTGCTCAGCAGGGAGCCTGCTTCCTCCTCTCTTTCTGCCTACCTCTCTGCCTACTTGCGATCTGATCTCTCTCTCTGTCAAATAAATAAATAAAATCTTTTAAAAAAATCAGGTCAATGATCTATTTTTCTTTTTGTCCATATTTACTAAAGCTTTCTACCACATTTAACACAATTAACCTAAAAATCCCATTATCCAATTTTCATAACAAGCCTTTTTCTTGTTTTCTAACACTTCTGGCATCTTCTGACCTTTATTTTCTGGTTTCTCCATGAATTCTACTCTTCCTGATCCAGTGACACACTGATCTCCCTCTACATCCTTTCCCTGAGTAATCTCATCCACTCTGATGACACTGCCCACATACACTGAGGACTCCAATGACCCAAATCAGGGGTCAGCAAACTATAGCCTGTAGGCTGCCTGTGGCTTGTCACTTGTTTTTGTAAATATTTTACAAAAGCCATCTTCTGTGGCTGCTTTCATGCCACAAAGGAAGACGTGAACCGTTGCAGCCAAGAACATATGGCCCTCAAAGCTAAAAATACTTACTGTTTGGCCCTTTACAGACTTTAAACAAACAAACAAACAAGGAAGCAAACAGCCAACATCTGATCTAGCCCTTAAAATGAAATTTTTAGTCTACTATATCTAATTATGTGAAGGAAATATACACTTTGATGTACTGAAATTAGCTAAATCCAGATGTTCAGTCTCCTCCTCTTTACTTCTTCTCTTATTGGGAAATCTGGGAATCATTCTAGCTGCTCTTTCCTTCACCTCACATCACACTGATCACTGAGCTCTGATTAATGCCATTCCTGTTTATCTTCTCAAATGTGGGAAAGCCCTGTGTCTGTACTGGAGGATGGGAGTTGACTGTGGTGGGATATGCTCCCATAGCAAATACAGTAACATTAATGCCCAAGTTAGGGATATCAGCTGCCTGGGAGAGTAAAGAAAACCTTTGCAGAAGACGTGACATCTGAAATAAATGTTAAAAGACGAGAAAGAATTTGTCAGTAAGTGTGGTACATTTTAGGCAAGCAAGTAGCCTAAGAAGGCTAAAATTAAAGGAAGAGCAACATATTTTTTGGAAAATGGCAAGCATTCTCTTAGATTGGAATAAGAGTTGAATGGGCTATCTGCAAAAGTGCAGACTGAAAAGGACATCTAGGGGCGCCGGGGTGGCTCAGTGGGTTAAGCCTCTGCCTTCAGCTCAGGTCATGATCTCAGGGTCCTGGGATCGAGCCCCAAATTGGGCTCTCAGCTCAGCGGGGAGCCTGCTTCTCCCTCTCCCTCTGCCTGCCTCTCTTCCTCCTGGTGATCTCTCTCTGTGTGTCAAGTAAAGAAATAAAATCTTAAAAAAAAAAAAAAGACATCTAAGTCTGAATATGAAAGGGTTTTTCTTTTTTTTAACTACATGTGTAAGTAATTAGACTTCAAAATAAAAATAATGAGAAGCCTAATTCTCAAACAAAAGAGAAACATATGATTGGCATTTATAAAAGCGATTTAGAGTGACAGATTAGATGGTAAGCATGTCACACAGTGAGGAAAAACAGACAAAATTTAGGAACCCAGTGTAGTCATCTATTAAGAGGAGTTACTTGTTTAGATTAAGTCGGTGTCAGTAGAAGCAGATAGAAGGAGTCAAATTCAAGAAATAGTTCTGAGATAAAAATATAGGATTTGTGGTCTGCTGAGCTGAAAGGGAGTAGGGGCAGAAGGAAGGAGGATGGGTAGAGGGCAAATCAGACAGGTCTAGCAAACCTGACAGAGCAGGGAATGGTGCTATTAACCAAGAAATTAACCTTCCATAGAAGAAAGAAAAGATTTCAGTGGGCAAAAGAATGAGCTTGCTTGGTTCTATGTTAAACCTGAAATGCCTACAAGACAATCAAGATGACCTATAAAATGTCCAGGAAACAATTGAAAATGCTAGAATGAAAAGTAAGGAAACTTACCTATAGCTTGAGAAATTTTAGGCAGCAAACTTGAGGACAAATTTAACCAACCACTAGATTGTCCCTGTTTTTGAAAAACTAGCTTAAACATTTATTTTTTTAGATAAAGCACATATTCTTAACAGATCCTCTGTCAAAATGCTAAGCTATTGTAAGAGTAAATATTAAATGTTGATTCACACCAATATGTTATCTTGAATTATTTTACTGATGGACTTTATATTTAGAGAAATCTTTAAAAACACAGGATCTAGAGCACAGAGCACGACAGCTAAAGAAAAAAGTCAGAAATAGGAAGTACTAGTAGACAATATGAATGAGTATGGTGACACACCAAAGCAGAGAGGCTGCGTGCGGTCAAGGAAAGGGGAAGAGGAGCAGAAAAATAGGAAGAAGTCAGAGAAAACTGAAAGTAGAAAGAAAAGAAAGGCAAAGACTAATTATATCCCAGTTGGACTGGTTCTCTGGATGTATCAAGTATTCTTGTATTTTGTTTTTGTTTTAATTTTTGCTCCCCTTTTAAAAAGCCTTAGAATGACAGCGTACACTCGAGTTTCAATTAAACTTTCAGAAATTGAAAACTAACCAGCTCAATTCTCTTAATTATTCTTTCAGCTTTATGACAAAAATATTTAAAAATGGACTTTTAAAAGGGAACTGTTCTTTGGTGGCTTTAAATAATACAGAAGGATCTCTAAATATTGCCTGTAATACACAACTCATTGCATTTTTGCTTCTTACAGATGCTTTAAAATCCCATCTATCCCAGCTATTTTTTCTTAATAACTTTTTCTATATATGCATTTTCTTCAGCCCTTAAAAGATTAGGAAAGGTTTATATAGTAACTATTTGATTGCATCAGTCTATGTTTCCTGAATCCCCGACAGATATTTTAATGCTCAAATTGTAAGGCAACACTCTTATGTGATTGCATGTAAAAAAAAAAAAAAGGTTTTTTTACTACCCTCCAGGCTTAAAATGCTTTCTTCCATTGGCATGACTAAAAATATAATATTGGTAAAAATAAGCATACGTTTGACCTTTATTTGAGGTTACTACATTGGGGGGTAAAGTAGGAAAATACTAAAGAAAAGTGATCTTGTAAAGGAGATATCAGATGAATATTAATGAGAATAAAATTTATATTTCTTCAATTTTACCCCCTCATTGCTTTGTATGCAAATTACTTTCTATTCCTATTTCTAAAATTTATCACTAGAGATTTATTAAGATCTGATTCCTGACTTATTTCATTAAGACTTACAAAACACCTGTGACAACATATGTAAATTTGTGTATATGCATATGTTTGAACTGTATACTTACATGTATATAGTGTGTTTGTGTGTGTTTGTATGTATATATATACATATGTATATATGTTGCCTAACAGCAATAAAGAAAAATGTAGTTTATAATTTAAGACTAGAAACATAACATGATAAAATCCAATTTTTTCTTGGTAAAGCATTACTTATTAAAAATATATAAAAGCAATGTATTTTTTACTCTATTTTCCAAGAATATTGTTTGGTGATAATTGTGATTTTACCACATTCTAAGACACTTAAA
Organism: Ailurus styani; assembly: GCA_002007465.1. Taxonomy (NCBI): domain Eukaryota; kingdom Metazoa; phylum Chordata; class Mammalia; order Carnivora; family Ailuridae; genus Ailurus; species Ailurus styani. The sequence goes on from LNAC01000245.1 coordinate 808,169, forward strand.
TGCCTTTTAAATTTTTAATTGTATGTTATTATGATACCGCTACCTTATTTTAGTAAAGCTATGGGGTATTTTTTTTTTCAGATTCTAATATCTTTTTTATCGAGATGTGTGATACAATTGGCATCTTTAACAGCATTTTTTCCTTAGATACCTAAAATGATAGTGTATCTAACAAATTGCTATCAAATTCAATAGAATGCGGTATTAGTATATTTCATTTCTTTAAAAATAGAGAAAACAATGTGGTATAGTAACAGTTAACAGAGTATCCATCTTTTACCAGTAAATGGGAATTTAAGTATAATGGTTTCCATCTAAGTTTGTGTAAACCTTGCAGGAACTATTTACGCAACCAATTTCAAAAGATTTTTCTTTTTTTTTTTAAGATTTTTTTAAATTTATTTATTTGACAGAGAGAGAGAGATCACAAGTAGGCAGAGAGACAGGCAGAGAGAGAGGGGGAAGCAGGCTCCCCGCTGAGCAGGGAGCCCCATACTGGGCTCCATCCCAGGACCCTGAGATCATGACCTGAGCCGAAAGCAGAGGCTTTAACCCACTGAGCCACCCAAGCGCCCTCAAAAGATTTTTCTAAGGCAATAGTTTGCGTAACATTGGATAAAAATGTAGGGACAGGTCAGGTCAGTTACATGTCATATAAGATTTTTACCCGTGTTACCAGCAAAGCCATTCAAGCCAATTTTTAATCTGCCCTAAGTGCCACGCACCCACATATGTTTTTGCTTTTCCTTTTTCTTTTAGCTATCTCCAGACACCATGGGTGATCCACAGATGCTTTTCTTTGCTCCTTTGAGTTTTTTTGTTTGTTTCCACCAGTGGTAAACATAGTAAGAGAACTAGAAGACTGCAGGTAGTTGGTCCAGTCTTTTTAGAAATAGGGGCATCCAATCCTATCCATACATACATACTGTAGCACTTATCTAAGCTTTTGAGTAGTTTCCTTTCTCTATTCTTGGGGTTTTCTCAGTGTATGACAATTTACTTTTTGATAGACGCATTTTGTTCTCTGTTAGAAATTTGGAAATGTATATTGCATAATCTTGAGAAATGCTAAGGAAAGTAGGGAAGATAACCCAAGTTATCTTTAGTAAACAAGAAATTTCTCTGCTGTGTTTTCATTCACTGATGAATGTGCAACCTAAAAAAAAACAGAAAACAAAATGAAGCAGTATTCTATGTCCTCCATATATATTAAGTGAGGGACAGTAAAATAGTGATTATTCAGGTGACTCTTAGGTAAAATTTATGAATGGATTCAGTTAAAAAGAGCTTGAAGTAAATAATCCCAAACTGATAGAATAAAAAATCAAGGTTTCATTTCTTGTTTTTGAAAAATGTATTACACAGAGAACTTTGTGAAGATACCTATATCTGAAAACACTGACATTTTTGTCTGTAAGTCACATTGTTGACATTCATAGAAAAATAAAGGCGCAGCTAATATATTAAAGAGTGCTATTAAGCGAACCCCATTTTGGGCTCTGCCCTGTGCATGGAGTCTGCTTGGGATTCTCTCTCTTCCTCTCCTGCTTCTCCTCCCCACCCTGCTCTCTCTCTCTCTCTCTCTCTCTCTCTCTCAAAAAAAAAAAAAATAGGAAAAGATAGCAGGTCAAAATTATATATTAAATAATTTTTTTGCAAAATTAGAGTATACTTTTTAAGGAAATACATGCCATGTATTATAAAAGTATATTTGGTAATAAAATTGCATATTAAATCTTAGAAACTTTTATTGTCGATACAGCTTTTTTTAAAGTGAAAATTACTCTGGCTTCACGCTTGCCAGCTGAAAATGTGACATTATTATATCCAGAGAGCCGTCCACACACATCCCGTGCCAATAACGAAGTACAAGAAACTGAAAACACAGGGCAGCATTCTATCTGTTATGTGATATTGAGAATAACACTTCTTCTGGAATATATTTTTTAAAATAAAATATGATAGATATTAGGGAAGCATTCAGAAGATTCAACTCAAGTATAATTGGCAGAAAGAACTAAGGTAAAGGAACCGAAGAAAAAGAATGTGAGGGACAGAGTTCTGGTAAGCATTGGGCCAGCCCTGGAGTTTTTAACACAGTGTCCAAGGATCAACTCATCTTGACTCTTTCTCAATGGAACACACATGTATGGAACACACACTTACATTTCAATGGGACACGCGTATACATGTGTAATGTGTGCATTTGCAGATGATTTAATTTTGTAATATGTTTTCTACATGGACAAGCTTTTAAGAACACTCAGAATTTATGTTAATCAAAGCCTAGGTGGTTGCTTCAGCTCCAGCTAAGCTTCATCCTTAAGAAAGGGTTCCCTGCACGGTGCTCTGCTTTCCCTCTTAGCGTCTCCCCCTCAACAAAATGGTAAGAGTTCAGCTGACAACAGCGTAAACAGATTATTGTGTTATTGCTGGCTGATTGCCGGAGTTATTTTGAAGCTTCATAATTCATTTAAAGAGATTTTTGACATTTATGAAATGACTTCTATAATCAACTGACAGTGCAATATCCTATAATTGTTCAATTAAAAATGACTACTAGTGCAGTCATTTATTAGTAGAATCAGATAATTGTCTTGCCACTAAAGAGTACTTCTCACTTTGCACATCAAATGAAAATGTTTGAGTATAAATCTGTGACACAGCAGCCAAAGTCCTGGGGATTTTCAAGTGCATATGTAATTATCACAGACCTCTGAAGTAAATATGGTTTAATGTGATAATCTTAAATGGATTGTGTGTGAGCCTTACAAAATACTTTTCCTTATAAACCAGAGCATCTGTCAGAACGGATAGGAGTTCATTTCCTACCAATATGAAGTTCATGATATTCTTTCCAACACGTAGTTTAACATGTGTACTTAGAACACAGGACAGCATGCATTTCCCTCAATCCTCATTTATCGTTTTTCCCCCTGCAGATGAAACTGATTACCAAGGTAAGGAACCAGGAATGGTTGCATTGATAAATCAGTTTCATATGGAATACTGCCCTATTGGGGTCAGCATTCAGAAGCTCTGACTTGCAGATACATACACAGATAGGAATGTGGATCCAAAAAAACAGAAACATTTACACACACACACACACACACACACACACACACACACACACACACACGCACACACCCCCCACAATTTCAAATGCGGAATTTCTCTGAAAACGCTTTGACTCACATTATCACGAACCATCTGTTAAGCTAAATCATAAATCAGTCTTTGATTAAATAATTAAAAAAAGAAAAACCCTCGCCACACTGAAAACCGAGAAGGCACAGATCATTTAAAGACCAATATAGAGAAATAAGTAAATGGAAGAAACAGCAGCAGCCCCCTTATAGATAACGATTTCTTTATTTTTCTTTTAAATTAGCATTGTGCTTCTTTGGACAAACTGGCTAAAACTCAAAATTTACGTTCAAATAATGATAATTAAGGAAATTCAGAGCATGCTCAACAGATGGAAGATGTTACTTAATTTGAGGTTGCTACAAAATAGAATTTAGTAGTGTCGTTTCAAAGTTGCAGCTTAATTTTAATTTTTAAATAAATAATCAGATTTAGTTGTTTGTTGTTCTCCATTTTATTTGCAGGAAAATGTTTAAAAATTGCTGTCAGATTCAGTCGCTCTCTCGCGCTTTCTTTCTAACCCATCAGCAACCCAAAGAGCATTTGAATCACAGCTGCTTTGGGCTTTTTGTTTTTGTTTCTCTTCAAAATTTTTTTCAAGCCCGTTTTTCTTCTTCTTGTATGGATTTTAGAAAGAGTTTTGATAAAGACAGCCCTGGCAGCTGGATGATAAATATTATTTTCTTAACCTGCCTAGCTTTGTCAGCCACCTGCGACTGCAGCCTGCCACACGTTGGAAGCAGCTCATTAACTTTCCCACAGCTTCCCAGGAGTTTTACTTGTTTTCTTTCACCTTGGGTGTGTGCTGCCTTCTCACTGAACGGTTAACTATCCGAGTAGGCCGAGTGGGCTTTGGCACGGCGAGCGGAGCACGCTTCAGGCAGCCTCCCTGCTAAGGCTCAAAATCTCTCTTAAACACATTAAGCAGCCCATTTTGGATTGATAGTGCAGTAATTATTCTGCTTCACCCTAAAAACCATCCTGGGGTAATTGGCGCAGAGGAAAATTACCCAGAGTCCTCCACCACCTGGTAGTTAAGGAACGAATCCAGGGAAAGATAAGTGAAGCAGGAAAAAAATCGGCACTTATTTGATTTTAATCTCACCACTTTGCAAGCATTTAAATTGCCTTAATCAGGTGGTTGGCTTCCAGCCTAGCTGGTAATCTGTTATCAAATTTGAAACTAGATTTTTTAAAATGTCAGTGTAGGCTGAGAATTGAAGTCTATTAACAGTTATGAGCCTCCCTCCTAAACTTCCATAATCTATGTATTAATAATCCTTTTTACAAAGCTGTCAAATATTACTTTATTACAAGCCTGTATTAATAATGTGGATGTAAAAGCAAGATTTAATTTTTTATTTTTTATTTTTTATTTTAAAGTTGAGGGAACATACAATGCTAACGTCCTTAACACTGAAATCCATTTTTTTTAAAGCAATAGCTTGAGTCTATGGAATAACCTTGATAAATGTAATTGAATTTTTCTTTGATAAGATTAACTAGTGGTAATTGTGAATGGGGAGGTCTGACCCACTCCAAATGAGATGTATGACAAGCTGAAAATAATCAATTTTTTTTTCTTTATTTGAGCCCAGATTTTTTTAAAATGGAAAGGGAAAATAGGGGCCTTGCAGGATGAAACATTTGTGTCTGAAATGTTTTTGTATACACTGCTTATCTCCCATCTCCTCAGTGTGTCTAATTGTGCTGAGCTTGGTCTAAAATGAGATCAACACACTGAAACCCCAGAAGGCTTAATTAAGGGAGGGACTTAATATGTACCAAAAAGGGAATTTTTTTAATAAATGTGGCATAAATTTTACCTGTGACATCCTTTATGAAAAGCATCCCAAAATTGTTAGGCCCATTAAATTGCCCCCCCTTTTTTTTTAAGAGAAAGAGAGAAAGAGAAAAAGAAGAAAATAATTTTACTTTGAAAATCTTAATTACTGTGATAGCAGGGTTGGGTTGTGCCTTTTTACGATTCCTGTATGATTTGCATTTTGAGTTGAAGTTTTGTTCTTCACAGCACACAAGCCAGCAATCAGGAGCATATAGAAATGGCTTGATAGATTCCCCTTTTAAACATGCTTATAAAACATTTTGCCTATGTAGCTTTTTGTATTACACATTCCATGGGGTTTTTCACATACCAATCAAGAAAGCATATCCCTTTTAATTCATTTTTTCAGAAGTTTAAGGACTTGGAAATATATATTAATACAGAACAAATAAAATGTTTCAAAAACTGTAGCACTATTATAAAAACTATCATTTGAAAAGCAAAAAATGCTGTCATTATTTTTATTCTTCTTGTTATTACTTTTATGCTTCTGTATGGTTTTTATTTGACCATAGCATTTGAGAGAGTAGATTAGACTACAATGGAAACTGCTCCAACAATTTGGATTCCTAGTTCCTTTCCTGGTTTCTGACTACGTTCAGTAAAAGACTGTTTCCGAAACCTAAAATCCAGTAGACAATGAGATGAATCACAATGTAAAAAAAAAAAAAAAAAAAAAAAAAAAAAAAAAAAAAAAAAAAAAAAAAGCACTTGACAAACACTGAATAAAGCCAAGTATACATCAGTCTCAGTGTATAGAATATGTACATATCATGCACATCTATATATACTTAAGCAAGGCACAATCATTATCATTGTCTTTTTATTTGTATGTGTACAGATTTCCTATATTACCTCAAACTCACTTTATTTCTACTTCTTTATAGCATATCAAATTCAACTAAACATAATACACATACCTTACCTCTTTTTGAAGCTCAGGTCTTATTAAAACTTGGTTGTGTTAGATTCTGTCTCTTCTGGTTTGGACATTTCACTTTTGAAATGAAATAAATTTTAACATGTACTTTAAAAAAATATCTCCAGGAAAGAATTTAGGGAGAGCTATAATGCATGTTTTCTTCCTCCCATATTTGAACATGATTCCCCCAGCACCATCGAAATAGAAAAAAGATATTTGAGCTTTAAGCTAATGCCATAAGGAATTGATACTTAGGGGTGTCCTGGGTAGCTCAGTCGGTTAAGCATCTGCCTTCAGCTCAGGTCATGATCCCAGAGTCCTGGGATCAAGGCCCACGTCGGGCTCCCTGCTCAGTGGGGAGCCTGCTTCTCCCTCTCCCACTCCCCCTGCTTGTGCTCCCTCTCTCACTCTCTCTGTCAAATAAATAAGTAAAATCTTTAAAAAAATGATACAGAATATATCTAAATTGTAATTTCTTAGGGTCAGCATCAGCTAATTCTTATAGGAGATTATGTTCAATATCATAGTTTTTTCTGGTTCATCATAGCATAGAGTGGTCACTGGCTGAAATTGCTCATTACTATTTCCCTAGGAAGGTCACTTGCTTCATCTGGTCCTCTCACTTACCATTTTTGATACCGTGGAAATGGCCTGCGTTTCAGACAAGTTTTTCATCGACATTTATCCTAAGTTAGTGTACATCACATAATATTAAAATTAGAAGAATCTTTAGACACAAAAAGTACTCTTTGACATACAGATTTAGAGAAGTAAAGGCTATGTTCAATTCTTTTTTTGAGGACATGATTATTGTCATCTTCTACTATTTAAGACCTATTTTGTGGAAGAGAGATTAGATTTCCTTTGTCTGCCTCAAGAAATAGAGGTTGGGCCACTGAGTAAACGTTACAAGGGGGAGAAAGTCTTCAGCTCAATATAAAGGAGAACTTAGAGACTGTCAAAACCATGCAGAGATGGAATGGGCTGCTTTGGGAGAGAGCGAACTCTGCCCCTGGAGATGTCAAAGCAAAAAACAGAGGCCACCTGGTGAGATTATCCTAGAAAGAGGGTAGGGATGAGGTTAGAGTATGTGACCTTTACTATTCTTTTGAATTCTGAAATCCTAAAATTCTGTAATCGTATAACTAGACTGCCTGAATTGTATGAGGCCTTAAAAATAATTATTTTTAAGTAATTTTTTAACCTGAATTTTGGTACCGCTTTGAAGGGTATAAAAATAGATTCATTGTACACTGTGTTGTATTCACAATACAGAACTCTTCCATAGGAAGATTACACAGTCCAGGCCAGGATTGGGATCAGAATCAGTATGTGCTTTAAGAGAACTACAGAATATACCTATGCGATCATTCTTTTAATCCTAAACTTTATTGTATTAAGCCAAATTTTAAAAACCTAATACCTGTTGGCACAGAGCACTCGAAACCAGTGCCTAAGAGAGACAAAGGAGTGTGGAAAAATGAAAGTCCAAGTAAACATGATATCAGAACTCATTTCATTTAGGGATAGCCATACCTTATTCAGCTATCACTATTTACCAAGTCATCTTCTCACTCCTGGAGATAAAAATAAGAATAATATATTTCTCTTGCCCTTAAGAAATCAACATTCTACTTGGAGAAATAGATACATGAGCAAATTATGGTACATCATGGCAAATGCCACAAGACAGTATGAGCTAAGTTATTTGAGAAACCAAAGGAGGGAATTCAACTCTTCTGGAAAATTGAGACGAGTTTGAGGAAATAGACATGTCATGTTGAATCAGTAGAAGCAGATAATTAATGACATCCTATGGGTCAAAGGTGGTGCTTATTTCAAAAGAAAAATACAGAAATAAGTTTAAGGGAATATGCCTCTACTAAAGAATTTGGATATAGGTAATTCCCTTGTGACTAATTATTTTTAGTAATAATAACAATAGCTAACATTTATTATACACTTATTATGTACCAGGCAATGTTTTAAATGCTTATTCGCATTAACTCTGATGCTCCTCATAACAATCATGGATGTATTATTACCATTTGCATCTTATATGTGAGAAATGCAAGACACTGACAGACTAAATGACTTGTTCAAGGTCAAGTCACAAAACTAGAAAGCAGAGGGAGGATATAAACTTAAGCAGTAAGTCTCCTGAGTCTCAGGCAATAAGGTTTTATTTTCGATAGAGTACTTTATGATGGACCAATATTAAGCACTCTATTTTGAATAGTATTTTTTGTAAAATTGTTCTTCAGTATCTCGAATGTCTAAATGCTCCCAGAACCACTTCACTCTTTGTGCATTATGAAGTTAGCTGGTTCTAAGCTCCATAGCAATATATCCTTGAGAGCAAACAAGAACTGGCTTACTTTATTCCTCAGCTTTTGACAACCTTTATTATTTCATTTACCTGCTATTCATAGCGAGATGTAAACATCTTACTTCCCAGTGTGATCCTCATATCAACAGTGGGTCAGTTTAAAATATTGGGAATCAATATGTTATAAAACATCAGCCAGTACTAAAAAGGCAGGCCCAGAGAAAATTCACTGAATGTCAAATAAAAAATAAACATCAACAGTTAAAAATGTAATAAGATAATAAATAAAAGCAGGGAATTAAAAAAATTTCTTAACCCAAACGCAATTTGACACGTAAGATATACCTATATTAAACACAAAGCCGCTTACAGTACAGGGAGCAATGAATTTTTCATGTAGGTAGACAGAACAATTCTTTTCTAAATTTAATAGACAGAATACATGACATTAGTGCCATTGATGGTGGGGTTTGGGACTCAGGAGGGGAGGGGCACTGGAGCCTCTGTGAAGACATTAGTTAGCACAAGCTCTACATTTTTTACTGATTTGTGTACACACTTAAGACTAAGTGTTTTTTATATTGAGGATCTGTTTTTCATCCTAGATATGTATGCATATATTTCTTATGTGCAGGTAACTCAGCTTTTTTTTTTCTTAGTTTCATACCTTCTTATCCCCTCCTTCAAACTTGCACAATCTGATCCTGCTGTCAGTTGGTCAGTCAGTCTGCATTTGTCTGTGAGACATCTTTTATTGACCTATCATTGAATCCACAGTTCTATAGAAAGTCCTACAGAAAGTGACAAAAGAAGTAGGGCATTGCATTCCTTTTGGGCTGCTTAAAATTTAATGCACAATGGCTAACAATCAAAAGGAAACCAATAATATTCTTGAACCATGTTGCCTGGATAAAATAGTCAGGAAGGCAATAGTCTAAGAGGGGTGTGATTGTGGTCCTGCAGTTCTCTCAGTTCACCAATGAAAAATACATTACTTAACACACTTCCACGTACACTATGATTTAACAAATATTTCCTTCCTTCAGTATTGTTGCTTTTAGGGCTGATACACATTCCTAGAAATCATAGCCTTCCACAAGGGCATCTTTTTTCCCCCAGCTAACTCTTCCTTCTGACCCTATGTGCTTGCTGCACCCAGAAGACTCTTAAAGTAAAATGAAAGCATAAGCTTAAGGAATGAGGCTTGAATTGTGAAAGGTCAGAGATCAGTTTCGTTGGCATTTTCGATGGAGTATTTACCCAAAGTCCTAGCAGTCACAGATATATATATATATATATATTAATCTATTAATGTGTTTATTCATTTATTATTTTTGAGCATTTCTTATGTCTTAGACCCTATGTAAATTTCTGGAGAAAATGCACAACCTCCTCAAGGTTCTTACACTCCAGTGGGTGAAAGTTGTGTGTGTGTATGTGTGTGTGCACGTGCGCATGCATATTTGAATATGGTGAATAAAGAAATACAGTTCTACAGACGGTATTGTAGGAATTACATTGAAAGATCATCAGCAAACCAGGGATATGATAGGAAGGTTCAGAAAATCATCTTGGAGATTATCCCTGAACTCTGACCTATACGAAGAATAGGAGGTGGGTTTTACAAACAGAGAAACCATAAGCAGCAACAGTAGACCAGCCTCTGTGGGGAACATAAGCAATTTAGGTTGTAGCAGCATAAAGAACAAGGCAGAGAGCAGCAAAAAAGGAAGGTATAATTGAAGGCCCAAGTCAAATCAGAGAGAGCCTTGGATGCCCTGCTGTGTAGAGCATGGAGTATAGCGCTAGTGGTGGTGGAGGCTGGCAGTGGAATGACACTCCGGGAAAAGGAGAAAAATAGGAAAGACCAGAGGTAAGAGTCATGGTTAGGAGACTTTAATGTAGTTCAGAAGTGATGGCGGGCTGGTCTAGAGCTGTGGCTATGATGGCAGTCAAGAGACAACAAAGCCCAGATGTATGTAGTAGAAATTCCTGCAATTGGTGAGTGATAAGAATGAGGGCGAAATCCTGAGTTACTTTCTATAAGAACTGTTGGCCACTGGACAGGTTATCAGTTAAGAGAGTATCTACATAAAGGAGAAAGCAGGTTTATAGGAGATATTAAGTTCAGATGTGCCAAATGTGTTAAGATATACTCAGTAAGTATCTAAGGGATTGAAAGGAGATTATATATAATTAGGAGGTCAGACATATGTAGGTGATAATCATAACTCTGAGATTATACAAAGTAACCTAAAATAGTATGAACAATAAAAGAGGTCATAGTCCAAGGTTGGGGACACCAACATTTAAAGGACATGTTGAAAATGAAGTGCCTAAGGAGGAGACTGAAAAATCTGATAATGGTATCCTAGAATATAAGGACTTCAGTAATTTCAAATAGAAAGGAGATGATCTTTGGAGTCACGAATTTGCAGCAGGAAAAAAATCTGTTGAAATGAAGACTACAAACCATTTATTACACTTGGCAGTTGGGAACCCTATTGATTGTAGAAAATCCGATGTTAGAAATGGGTATGGGCAGGTAACAAATGGCATCAGATAGTAGTAGATCAATATATTTGAACATGTGAGTATATGTGTCTCTCAGAAATTTTGAATGAATATTGAAGGGACTAATATTTTAATTTGAATTAGGGGGAGAGGCTATTATAGTTGATGAGAAAGACTTGAGGCAATTACCATTTGAAGAACAGGGCCAGTTGTGGTATGGCCTTTATAGAAGAGAGAGGAGAGGACAGGTGGAACAATATCCAAAATTTTAGATAAGGTGATATAATTAAGGGCAAAGATGAAGTTGCTGGTCTTGAACAAGAGGAGGAAGAATCAGTTTCTGAGACTATAAGGAAGGATGAGGAATGGATGTGGCACAGATGACTTTATAGTTAGTGAGGTGAAACATGGATTAGCATCATTCCTGAAGCCCTCAAATGTGGATCACCAACAGTGAAAGAAAAGAAAGTTGGGTAGGAGTTTAGGAAAAAGGGGGAAATTTTAGAATAGTCTTTGAAGAAAATAAGGGAGCTGGTCAAATAAAACCCTGAGGAGCAAGGAAGTCAAGCATATTTTTCAAAGCATAGATTTGCAGTATTGCTAAGTAGGAAGTTTCATATTATTATGAAACAGACCTCAAATATTCACATATAAGGTCTAAGAAAGCCCACTAGAGTATTTAATTTGTGCTGGAATTTGCTGGGCAGATGTGGCAAGGAGGTAGTCATCCTTGCAGCATTTGTGAGGGTGACCCTTAAATTCAGCTTAGCCTGAACAGCAGCAAGTTCACCTCTTCACCACTAGTTGTCAGGGGCCTGCATTGTGTTGCCCTGATCTCCATCCTGAACCCTTGCCCAAATCAGTGGTGCACTCTGGCTCTGCTGACTACTTCTCTAAGGTATTATAAATTGGGCATTTGGAAATGTGCTTTCAAAAACCTGGCAAATTGTAAGTGAATCTGGCCTTCAGTCCACATTTATCTATCCTGTGAGCTCTACTTCAAACCAGAGCTCACATCTATTCATTCTTCTTTCCCCACTAGAATCACATTAATTCAAGCCACCATTGGCTCATCTAGATGATAACCACCATCTTCTAATCAGTCTCCCCACACCAAATTTGACTCTTTTATAACCCTTTCTTAACAACCTAGTGATCACATTTGAAATGTTATAAAAATGATACTTTATCCCTGGATCCTCTTGCACTTAGAATGAGCCCATATTTCTTAATCTGGCATATAAATCCCTGCAGGGCAGAGCACCCACCTGTCCCAGACCTCATCTCCCACCATTCACTCCCTTGCCTACAAAGCTCCCAAACACGCTGATCTTTCATTTTCCAGAATTCACCAAGCACATTCTTGCCTTAATGACTTTACACTGACTTTTCCCTCATCCCGGAATACCCTTCCATCTGATCTTCAGATGCTTGACTCTTTCTCATGCTTCAGCTCCCAGCTTGAAGGCTACCTCTCTAGAGAAAATTTTCTTTATTACTCGATTTGATATATGTAACCTCCCCATCCCTCCATAGCTCTATGATGACATCATATTTTTTCTTAGTAAAATGTATTATTTCATAATAAGATTTCATAAATAAAACAATGTCATTAATGTGTTTTACTATTCATTGTTTTATCTTTCTCACTAGATTGTAAAATCTTTGCAACAGAAACCATGTCTGCCTTATATAACACTGTAGCACCAGTCCCTAGCAAAGTGCCTAACTAAACGCCTGGTACATAATCCAAAATGCAAGCTCATTAAATGAATGAAGATGAAAGAATGAACAAATGAGCCTGATAATTGCCAAATACACACTATTCATTTTGTTGATCATATCTTGAGCATTTAACAATATTGTTCTATATTTTTCTTCTTGGAACATTTTTCCCTTAGATTTCTGCAATATCATGTTTTACTGGTATTCTTGCTTCTTGGAACACTTACTGTCATTTGCAATCCCCTTTCCTCCTAGACATTCCTTAAATATTAGCATTTTTTGGAGATTTACCTTTAGCCCTTTACTCTTTCTAGTCATCCTATGTTTCTAAGATAATCTGAACTGTGGTCATCAGATTAACTAATGCTATGTGCTAATAACTGCCTTTCTCCATCATGTGGTTTAAAGCTGTTTATCCAGATGCCCAATATTCTGAATTGATTATTTCTAAGTTTTCTAAAACTTAAGATTTCTAAAAATATACATTCAATTTATCTCATATCCCAGTGTTGTTTCTGCTTTTATATCTCCATGGCACCACCCTCCATCTGGTTACCTAAGTCATCTGTTCACCTGTTCATTTTTTCCAGTAAATATTTATTAAGTGATTTCTGTGTGCCAGGCACTATTCTGGGAACTTGGAATAGGTACATTGGTATATAAAACAGGCCCCCACACACAAATAATATCTACATTCATCTTAGAATCCCCCCTTTTTTAATCACTTCCTATCTCTAGTTGGTAACCGACTTTTGTAAATACTTGTACTTACAAACTCTTAATTTATCCCACTTTCTCTACTCCTTCTCTACCTGCCTTAGTTCAAGTCCTTATCATTTCTAGCATTAAAATAACTTTTTAATTGGTCAGTATGCCTTTAGGTTACCCTACAAGCAACCTCTGAAAATACAAGGTAAATCATTCTAAAGTGCAAATCTTGTCATGATCTTCCACTACATTAAAATCTTGTAGTGGATCTTCACTCCTACAAAATGAACATCTTGTTTATACTACTACCAAAACAAGTCCAGGGGACTGATGCAGACCAAGTCAAAACCAGAATCACGCAAAGAAGGAGAAGAGCCCTAGGTGAACAGTCCAAATATTTCGAAGTTTTTATTACAGCACATCATCATAATATGAAATGTGCTGGCACCAGCTGGAATAGACCAAGCAGATCCAATCAATTTATGCATGTATTTTTTCATCATAGAAATACTGCTTTCATTTTCTTTCTATCATTCTTTGTGCTTGTTATACATTCTTATTTTATACTATTTGTTAAATTATTAAGTTTAATTTTAACTTCCAATTCCTGATGATTTATGAGTACACTGAGCAAAACAGTTCTCTGATGTAGATTTGTGTGGGCCACGCTAGCTATTTGTACTAAATATATGTGTCATAATAAAAAAGCTTTATTTATATACATAATTCTCCCTTCAACCTCAATTTTATTTTAAAGAAAACTTCATAGAAAATAACAATTTATCTGTTGGGCCAATGTAGTAGAATTTATCTTGATTGTTACTTAATGAATAGGGCAAACCAAGTCAATCCACTTTTCTTTGAATAATTTTTGAAATGATGTATTATTTATAAAATTATAACATATTTTGAACCAGAAGTAATATTACTCTTCAGCCACCTTGATATTTATTTTTTTAATTGGAGGCAAAAAGTGATATTATACGCATAGATTGTCTTATTTGAAAGACATCCTACATAAAGCCGTATCAGCCATTGTTATCCTTGGTTGGCAGAATCAATCAATCCACCTATCAATCATTATTTATTAGGTGCCAACCTTGAGGCTGGCATTGATCCAGTCCTGTGCCTTAGTGAAACAAGTACAAAAAGGAGGAAATAAAATGATAAATTCCAAATTACAAAATATGTTTATTAGTTTCATTATTTTCACCAATATGAATGGTGTATACATATTTTTCATGTAAAAAATCTTTGTAAGAGAAAAATCTTTGTTAGAAGCATTATTTTTACTTTTAAAGATGAAAGACATTATTTAGAATCTGGTATTATCTAAACCATGGCATTCAGATCTCTTCAGGGAAAGCTATTTCCTAGAGTTTTTGTACTGTTTAGTAACTATCTCTAATTATTTCCTATTGAACAGTGAACCAGTACCTCCATCCTACAAGTCTCAGCATTGGGTCAGTCTGCCATCTTAGGAGGTCTCTTTGGAGGCTGATATAGGTGCCTTGTATTTAGGAGGCTAGTTTGGAAGGAACTAATTCTGAGCTCAGGGCTCTTCCTTGGTAAATTCAATAGACACATTGTTCCATGTGATTTTGCATTTACACACAACATCCACTTGAGCTCTGAACTTGAGAGTTCAAGTAATCCCTGTAGTGCTTAGTCCCAAGAGACCAAATAGAAAGTCAAAGGAGCAATTCTGCTAAATCAACAAAAAGCACTTATTGAAGGTTAGCCAATATCTTCTTCTTTTTTTTTTTTTTTTTTGGCCAAGATCTTTATATATAAAGTAACTTCTTCATCTAGAGTCTCAGATTGTACTTTATCACAGATTGAAAATTTGAATTAGATGAGGAAATAAAAAGTGAAAAAAGCTCCTTTAATATGTCCTCCCCCCTCCCCCGCCAGGGAGTGACATATTTTGTCACTCTATGAGTTAGTTAATAGATTCAAGTTACCATGTCCCAAAGGGTTTCCAATAAGCAGAATCTTCTGTACATCTAATTATTTCATCACAACTTTTAAACACAACAGTGTGGGGCAGTTGAATAAACACAGACTGCATTCAGACAATAATGTGTTGATTTAGTAAATAGCAAGAAATAGGAGCCAGCTAAGACAAAGCCACTTATTTTAGTCACTCAGGAAAAATATTTGAGCATTTTCTAGGCAAGTCAGAGGATCTGAAGACCTCTTCCTAACTATTATGAGCCTGTTTTTCGGTATTGGTCTTTCAATTTCCAATGTCTTTTATTTAAATTCTTCGCTTGACACAATTCAAAAGATAGACTCACCCATATTTTTTAGATGGCCCTCTCACTAAATAGCCATTCAGCGTGTTCACAAAGCACCCAATAAACAGAACTTCAGAACCCTAACTTTCTCCTTTTATATTCTATTATGTTCTCCATCACCACAACTTAAAATTTGCCAGCTATACTCTACTGTGCATTCTTGAATAATAATATTAGCTTACTTTCTTAAAATAGAATAATAAGTGGTAATCTACTGATTAAAAAAATAACCAAATTAGACCATTGGTTCAGCCTTTCTATAAAGCAATCTGATTATATTTACTGAGAGTTGAAAAATAGTAGCTATTTCTCAGTTCACTGTAAGTACAAAAATAGGTAAAGCTGGCCTATGATAATACAAATCAAAGTATCAGTCGCCCCTGAGAGAGTTGAGAATAACTGAAAGGAGGTACAGTGGAACTTTGTGGGGTAATGGAAATAGTCTGTATCTTGTTTGGGGTTGGTTACATGAGTATATAGGCACACCTCATTTTGTTGCACATGGCTTTACTGAACATCACAGATATTGCCATTTATTTATTTATTTATTTTTATTTTTACAGATTGAATGTTTATGATAACCCTGCATTGAGCAAATCTATTGGTGCCATTTTCCAACAGTATTTTCTCATTTCATATCTCTGTGTCACATTTTCAAAATTTTTCATTATTATTATATTTGTTATGGTGATCTGTGATGAGTGATTTTTGACATTGCCACTGTAATTGTTTTGGGGCATCACAAACCACACCCATATGAGACAGTGAACATACTCAATAGATGCTTTGTGTGTTCTGACTGCTCCACCGACTGGCCGCTCCCATTGCTTGCTCGCTCTCTCTCTTTAGACCTCCCTTTTCCCTGAGACACCACAATATTGAAATTAGGCCAATTAATAACCCTACAATGACTTCCAAGTGTTCAAGTGAAAGAAAGAGTTGCACATCTCTCACTATACATCAAAAGCTAGAAATAATCAAGTTTAGTGAGGAAGGCACATCAAAAGCCAAGATAGGTGTAAAGCTAGGCCTCCTGCACTGGTTAGTCAAGTTGTGAATGCAAAAGAAACATTCTTAAAGGAAATTTCAAGTGGTACTACAGTGAATGATAAAATGACAGAATATATAGACAGAATGATAAAAAGGCAGAATATCCTTATTGCTGATATGGAGAAAGTTTTAGTGGTCTGGATAGAAGTTCACACCAGTTACAGCATCCCCTTAAGTCAAAGCGTAATTCAGGCAAGGCCCTAACTCTTCAACTCTGTGAAGCCTGAGAGAGGTGAAGAAGCTGCAGAAGAAAAGTTTGAAGGTAGTGGAAGTTGGTTCATGAGGTTTAAGCAAAGAAGCCATCTCCATAAAATAAAAGTGCAAAGTAAGCAGCAACTGTTGATGTAGAAACTGCCACAAGTTATCCAGATGATCTAAGTAAGATAATTCATGAAGGTAGCTACACTAAACAAGAGATTTTCAATTTAGATAAAGAGCCTTCCATTGGAAGAAGATACCATCTAGGACTTCCACAGCTGGAGAGGAGAAGTCAGTGCCTGGCTTCAGAGCTTCAAAGGACAAGCTGACTCTGCTGTTGATGTTATACAACTAATGCAGCAGGTGACTCTAAGTTGAAGCCAATGCTCCTTGACAATTCTAAAAATCCTAGGATCCTTAGGAATTATACTAAATCTACTCTGTCTACTCTTTAAATGAAACAACAAAGCTTGGATGATAACACATCTGTTTGCAATGTGTTTACTGAATATGTCCAGCCCATTGTCGAAACCTACTCAGAAATATCACTGTTCATTCACTGTTGAACATTCACCACTGTTCAAAATATCACTGTTCATTAGCAATGCACCTGGTCACTCAAGAGTTCTGATGGATATATACAATGAGATTAATGTTGTTTTTGTGCCGGCTAACACAACATGCATTCTGCAGCCCATGGAACAAGGATTAACTTAAACCTTCAGGTCTTATTAAGATACACATTTCATAAGGCTAACGCTGCCATAGAAAATAATGCCTCTGATGTATCTGGGTAAAGTTCAGTTGAAAACCTTCTAGAAAGCATTCACCATTCTAGATGCCACTAAGAACATTCGTGGTTCATGAGAGGAAGTCAAAGTATCAACAGGATTAACAGGAGTTTGGAGAAGTTTTCTCAACCCTCATGGATGACTTTGAGGGGTTCAAGACTTCTGTGGAAAAGTAACTGCAGATGGGGTGGAAATCGCAAGAAAACTAGAATTAGAAACGTAGCCTGAAGATGAGACTGTATTGCTGCAATCTCCTGATAAAACTTTAATGAAAGAGGAGCTCCTTCTTATGGATGAGCAAATACAGTGGTTTCTTGAGACAGAGTCTACTCCTGCAGAAGATTCTGTGAAGATTGTTGAAATGACAACAAAGGATTTAGAACACTACATCAACTAAGTTGATAGAGCAGTGGCATGCTTTGCGAGGATTGAGATCAGTTTTGAAAGAAATTCTATTGTGGGTAAAATGCTATTAAGCAGCACTTCATACTAAAGAGAAATAATTTGTGAAAGCAGAGTCAATTGTGGCAAACTTTCTTATTGTCTTTTTTTTAAAGATTTTATTTATTTATTTGACAGAGAGAGAGAGCACAAGTAGGCAGAGCAGCAGGCACAGGGAGAGGGAGAAGCAGGCTCTCCGTCAAGCAGTGAGCCCGATGCAGGACTCGACCCCAGGTCCCCGGGATCATGACCTGAACTGAAGGCAGCGGCCTAACCGACTGAGCCACCCAGGCACCCCTTTGTTGTCTAATTTTAAGAAATTGCCACAGGCCCCCACACCCAGCCTTTAGCAACTACCACCCTGATCAGTCAGCCGTCATCAGCATTAAGCCAAGACCCTCCACCAGCAAAAGAGTGACAATTGACTGAAAGCTCAGATGACATCTAGGATTTTTAGCAGTGAAATATTTTTAAATTAAAGTATATATATTTTTTAGACATAATGCTATTACATACTTAACAGACTGTAGTATAGTGTAAACACAACTTTTATATGCTCTGGGAAACCAAAAAACTCATTTGACTCTCTTTATTATGATATTCACTGTATGGCAGTGGTCTTTAACTGAACCCACAATATCTCTGAGGTATGCCCCTACCCTGCATATATTTGCCAAAACCCGTTGATCTGAGCATAAAACACATCACCTTATACAAACTTTACCTCAATTACAAATTAGGCTTTTGTACCAATATGTCAGGTGCTGTGTTATTTTCTATCATCCCCAACTCCATCCGTCTGTTATCAACTTTGTGACACTGAAGCTGAGACTCTGCCAGCCATACATCTGTGTTGCCAGGTAGATCCATGCTAGGTTCTGCCAATAAACAGTGGTAGAGGGAGATTAAGAGCCTGGAGGACGAAGAAGGGAAATTTCCTTGCCTCTTATTGTTCGCTTTCTGTCCTGTGTGTGTAGTTCTTGTGAACATCACTCCAGCAACACTTTTTCACCCCCAGCAAAGCAGTGCCAGCCCACTGCAGCAGCTAAATCCAATTTGCATTTTTTTTTTCAGCACTTGCAGAGTCAAGCTCATCAACATTCCCCTGAGCCACCAGCACCTGGCAAGAACCTGCCTCTCAGAGTTCTGGGTCCCAGGCCAGTGGGACCCCTCCTTTATGGTCAGAGACACTGGAACCAGCGGACCAATGCCCCCTTCCTCAGAGATCTGGTTTTTGCAACCACAAAGACGTTTCTTTAAGTTTTTAGGTTATAATAATTCCAATATCTTTCCATTCCTTCAGTTCTAAAGGTGGTAGCTATTGCTTACACCTTAGAATTTTTTTTAAGATTTTATTTATTGGGCGCCTGGGTGGCTCAGTGGGTTAAAGCCTCTGCTTTCGGCTCAGGTCATGATCTCAGCGTCCTGGGATCAAGGCCTGCATCGGGCTCTCTGCTCAGCAGGGAGCCTGCTTCCTCCTCTCCCTGCCTCTCTGCCTACTTGTAAACTCTCTCTCTGTGTCAAATAAATAAATAAAATCTTAAAAAAAAAAGATTTTATTTATTTATTTGACAGAAAAAGAGAGATCACAAGTAGGCAGAGAGGCAGGCAGAGGGAGAGAGGGAAGCAGGCTCCCAGCTGAGCAGAGAGCCCAATGCAGGGCTCGATCTCAGGACCCTGAGACCATGACCTGAGATGAAGGCAGAGGCTTAACCCACTGAACCACCCCCAGAAATTTTTTTTATTCTTTCAGTTCTCTAGTTAACGACTATACCTAGGTACCAGTTCTTTAAATTCTCTGTCTTCAAATAACTGTTTTAGCTTTGTCTTTTGCCTCTTAGATGTATTTGTGTATGTTTGTGTGTGTGTGTGTGTGTATATATTCTTCCACATATGTTCCACTTATTAACTGCCCCCAAATTCTTAACCTCCCTAAGCCTCAGTTTCCTGGTATGTAAAATGGGGTAATGCTGTCTAGTACCTACTGTTATGAGGATTAAATTAAATAATACATTTTAAACAAAATAGTAAATTAAATAATAAATTACATAAGTGTAAAATACCTGGAAAGTCTAAGTATTCAATATAATACAGCATCAAGGGGTTTATTTTCTGGCCAATATGGTAATACAAATATGTTCTAAATCATAAGCTCTAGAGTGGGTACATGAATGCTTATTTTTGTGTTTGTTTGTAATTGTATATATGCAGGGGAGGCTGCATGAGCCTGGGTGGCTCAGTCGGTGAGCATCTGACTCTTGGTTTTGGCTCATGTCATGATCTCATAGGTCATGAGATTTAGCTCCCCTTCAGGCTCTGCACTCAGCAGGGAGTCTGCTTGAAGGGTCTTGGCCTCTGCCCCTCCCCCCACTTGTTCTCTGGCTCACTCTCAAATAAATTAACTTTTTAAAATTAAAAATTAAATTGTATATATGCACACCTATTAGTATTTATTACACAATAAATAAAAATGATACTAAAATATAGTAGGCATGAGAAAATTATTATGAAAAACACTCTATCATGCAATCAGTTATAAAAAATAGCTTAGAACAAAGCATGTAAGAATCTATACATGATTGTATTTTTCAGTTATCAAGTTTTCTAAAGTGAGTTAACTCATAACAAGAACAAATAAATCTAAAAAGTTAAAAAAGATTTCCTCCAGTTAAGTGGAAAATAGTATCTATTACAGGGAATGTTAAGAGAACAGAAGGAGCCTCTCAGGTACAGTACTGTAAAGGATGCGTATCTGTGTTCTTCAGGCCACATTTCCCATAGCACCACCTACTCTTTGTTCCCCAAAGCTGCCCATTTTCACTGAGAGCTGTGCTCTGTCTGCCTGGGTGTATTATTGGGCAGCTCAGTGGTTAAACATAACTAATTTAATAAGATCTTTATCATTCTTATGTTATAATAACCCATAAAATGACAGCAATAGAATTACACACACACACACACACACACACACACACACATGGGCTAGGGAAAAGGAAAAGAGATTTCAGTGGAATGGTGTCAACAGAACTTTAAAGNCACACACACACACACACACGGGCTAGGGAAAAGGAAAAGAGATTTCAGTGGAATGGTGTCAACAGAACTTTAAAGATGTTGAGAGGATAGATGGGCCTTGGTGGAATTAGAGCCAAGGGTGCTAAAACCTGAATGCCTTCACGAAGGAAGCCAGTGAGAAGCAAGGTCATGCACACCACAGAACTCAGCAACTAGAGGAACAGTTGAAGATGTAACAAAAAATGGATGGATTATTAGAAATGTGTAGAAGCAGTTAGACCTCAGATCTACTCTTCCCCAGACTGCAGAGCCTGGCAGAAGGCAAGATGTTTCTAGAGAGCTGGAATGAGAGAATTTCTTGAATCTAGGGACATCAGGCAAAAAGATCACCCACGCTTTTTATACCTGAAGCTTTCAGAAAGCTGGATAACCTCATATTACATCTCCTTTCTCTATTTCTCTATACCTACTGACAAAGGATTAAGACTGCTCTCTGGGAAACTGGCCCGCTAAGGAGAAATGATCACAGACAATACAATTTGAGGTCACTGATGAAACAACTAAGTTCTTATTCAATTATCCTACTGTGAGACCACCAATAAGTAAGCTCCGCCTATGCATACTGAATTTAACATTACTTTTTAATACGTTGATCTTAAACACGAATGAAGAGACGAGGATCACTACACCGTTTGGTGAAACCTCAAACATGAACGGAGGAAAATAAGTCAAAAAAATAGTTTGAAACGATTACTAACAAAATAGATGCAATGTATGGAGTGGAAGAAAACTGGAAATAAACTATAATTACTATCTTTAGAGTGGTAAATAAATAAATAAATATTATGTTGTGTGTGTGTGTGTGTGTATATATATACAGAAAATGAGAGAAGTATGCTGTCAAGAGAGTAAGATGAGAGAAGAAGGAGCTCTTAGAAATTTAAAAAATCAATCAAGGATATGAAAATGAATGAAGACAGAGAGAGAGAAAGAATATATAAAACAGGAAAGATAAGAAAATTAGAGGACAAACCTAGGGGCTCCAACATCTAAATAAGAAGACTGTACAAAAAAATGAGAAGTGAAGAAATTCAAATTATTGATCATAAATATCACACATGAATTAAAATAATCAGTAAATTTATATTAATGAAACCAGTAACCCATGGCATTCTGGTAAATGGCTAACAATTGGCACCTTATGAAAAAAAATCCTTGATTTATAGCACTTGCCAATATCTTTGGTGTAAATATTCCCATCATGATGATTTCACATTACCAACATAATATCATTAAATTCAGATTTTGAAAAAAATGTTCACAATTTGCTCTCCTGAGCAAGGAGGAGCCAGCCTCAGCACACTATTTTGGGTAACCACAAGTAAGGGGCTCTTATTTGGGGCAAATGACCTCTGCTCTTGGGCCTCATGGCTTCTCTATATCTTTCTGTTGTCCAATAGCAATGCAAGAAAGACCATTCAGCAAGGCAAAACTTTCTGTGGTGTTTGATTTCTCTGTGAATCTGGATGAGGAGAGCTGCTAAATTCAGCTTTTGCACTGAACAAAGATCAGACAATTTACATGATTTTCTTTTGCCCCTTTTGGGCTCTTGGGTATGTTTGCATGTAAAGTAAAGAAAATATTAGGTATAACAAGAATGAGCTATCAAATTGATATTTCCTGACCTTTTGAAATAGAAAGCACACCTTAAATTAACAACATGTATGGAATAGATGCGATGAGTTATGCCCTTTGACTTAAAACTATTTGCTTTCTAGATATGTGTGTATGACCATCAACTTTCTGACAGAAACCCTAATACTAGGTCTTTGGAAATCCCCACAGTAAATGCTTGGCTAAATAGCAAGAAAGGAGAAATGATCTTTCCTCTTAAGTGAGTGCTGATCCAAGCAGCAGTTTCTTCATTTGCTCAATGCAGTGTCATCTACCTACCGTCACATCTGGGCAAAGGTCATGCATCAACAATATTTATCTATGTCTATGTTTATTCACAGCTGGAAGTAGGCAAGAAGTGTAGATACAAAGAAAAAAAATGAGAAAAA
Organism: Ailurus styani; assembly: GCA_002007465.1. Lineage (NCBI taxonomy): Eukaryota > Metazoa > Chordata > Mammalia > Carnivora > Ailuridae > Ailurus > Ailurus styani. The sequence goes on from LNAC01000245.1 coordinate 831,221, forward strand.
TTTCAGAAGAAGGAAGAGGGAGGATTTCTGTTATAATGTATAAGTCTTACCTATCTTAATAAGATCCTAACATCCAAAATAGATGATCCTATAATTGAAACTAGTACATTTGTGAAAGGGTAGAAGGTACACAACTGATAATTAAGGACAGACAAAAACTGTGAACTAAGAATATGGAGTGGGAATAAACCGAGAATATGGAAATGGAGCTCAGAAAGATGTTTAGGAAAAATAAACCTAATTATGCATTTAAATGATCCAAAAGATCAAAGTCATAGCATATGAAGTTAAAATACATTGACCAAGTTGCAAAGCTACTATAGGATATTTTTGGAGAAATATAGTTGGATCTTGTTTTGTAGAAATAAATGTACTTCTAAAAAGATGTTGATGAAGTGAACATTTATTGAATTTAATTATCCCTTGATTTAATTATGAAAGTAGATGTGAGTCTTGAAAAGCGTGTAGTCCTACGTGTTCAATAAAATTACTTCTGTGAGTACCAATATGTTTAAAAATGATAATTTAACCAAACTATCATTAACAATAAACATTGTGCAAAGTTTCTTAAGTTTTGTTTTAATGTTTTGGGCGCTACTTCAGAGGCACAAAAGAAAAGAAATGGCATTTTCATCAAACAGACCACACTGTTCCAGACAATAAGGTCTACCAATTTTCTTACCCAATATTATACAACAGAACAACATATATTCCCTTTGGATTATGAGACTTTGTTTCATTAGAGTTTATAAAAAGTACTGACATAAAGAAATAAAAAAAAATCAATGTAGATTAAATGTTGGAAAAGATTCGAAAATAAGAGACAGTCCCTCAAATGCAGCAATAAATTTACTTTGCACATTCACATTTGTTGGAACTTACACAACTGTAAAGAAAGTAATGGGAGATTACATTTTCCCTGAGTGTTGATTTAAGCAGCAGATTTTTAGGACCCTCTATCCAATGGGGTGAATAAAAATGCTCTGATGTGATAATTCCATTAATCCATGTCAAAACAATGCCCTGAATTATCAATTTTGTAACTACAAATTTCTGTACATAGAGTTTCTGCAATACAACATGTACATGTAAAACTTTAAAGGACTGTCACTTTTCCCATTAGACAAAACTGTGTTCAGACCTTAGCCTGAGTGAAATGTCAGGTTCTGATCTCTAAAACCAAAGAAGAATGTGTAACGCATAATCAAACTGAGTTTTGCCTTGCTAAAGACAGAAATAATTCCTTTCAAGTTTTTCTTCTGACTTTAACCAGGGCATGTAATCCCAACCAAACATGGCCAGTTCTTAGGCTTTGGTGCACACTGTGCTAGAAACCCTACAGGATGTGTTAAAAATATACTCAAATATTAAAAGTTCTTTAATTTCAAATGAAATTTTAATGTGTATAAATTAAGGACCAGAATTTAGAAATGCCCTAATGTTATTAACTATAATATTTGTGAAAGATTATTCTGTAATTATGTTTAAACTGATGGAACAAGTGTCTCTGCAGACACAAACCAGAATAGAAAAGAATCATGACTTGAATGTAAATCTTAATTGGCACTATTAAAATAATATCTGAAGAACCAAACAGTCAGATGAAACAGAAACTTTGTTTAATAAACAGATACAGTGCTGCACTCAATAAAAAGAAAGAGTGCAAGGAAAAATTTTAGCTATCATATTACTCACCTATTCATTCTAAAGTGTAATTGTCAGCTTTATTTTCCTATGCCAGAGTAAGCGGCTGCATCTTTGGGATATTTACAATTTGTGCAATTTATTGAGACAGATCCAATTCCTTTTTTATTTGTTTTCCCAAAGCACCTATTTTTTTACCTTTGCTGACCAGTGCAAAATCATCCTCACTAATGTTTATAAAATACCACATTATTGTTAGATATCGAATCCAAATGCAAGCACTGCAGGTTCTAACAGATAGGAGCTTGATGGAATCTGTCTTTAGATTGCTGCTGTCCAGGCTACCTAAGCATAGATTCTATAAAAGTCAGTGACGTGAAAGCATAGAAGGGAAGAAAGACGTGTGTGTGTGTGTGTGTGTGTGTGTGTGTGTGTGTGTGTGTGTGTGTGTGTCTGTGTCTGTGTCTGTGTGTGTGTGTGTGTTGTGTGCATGTGTGTGTACAGACACAGAAGTGTGTTTGGGAAAAAGAGCAAATGGATACAAATGGACAGAGAAGGAAAGAAAGAGAAAATCCATCTACAAACACATTCTAAAACTTGGATACACAAATATGGCCACAGTTTTTCCCAATGGCTATTAACACTGTCATATGTCAAATGTAAGAGCTATTAGAATTTATGCTCATAAATGATTTTTAAACGTTTATTTATTTATCAGAGAGAGAGAGAGAGAGAGATAGCACAAATGGGAGGAGCAGAGAGACAGGGAGAGAGAATCTCAAATAGACTCCACACTGAGCACAGAGCCCAACATGGGGCTCTGTCTCATGATTCATGAGATCAGGACCTGAGCCAAAACCAAGAGTCAGACATTTAACAAACTGCATCACCCAGGTGCCACTATGCTCATAAATTATTAATTTTATTTTATTTTTTAAATTTTTTTTATTATGTTCGTCACCATACAGTACATCATTAGTTTTTGTTTTGTTTTGTTTTGTTTTTTTTAATATTTTATTTATTTATTTCACAGACGGAGAGAGATCACAAGGAGGCAGAGAGGCAGGCAGAGAGAGAGGGGGAAGCAGGCTCCCTGCTGAGCAGGGAGCCCGATGCGGGCCTCGATCCCAGGACCCTGAGATCACGACCTGAGCCGAAAGCAGAGGCATTAACCCACTGAGCCACCCAGGCGCCCAGTTTTTGATGTAGTGTTTCATGATTCATTGTTCGCATATAACACCCACTTCTCCATGAAGTCCGTGGCCTCCTTAATACCCATCACCAGGATCACTCATCCCCCCACCCCCTCCCTTCTAAAACCCTCTGTTTGTTTCCCAGAGTCCATAGTCTGTCATGGTTCATCTCCCACTCTGATTTTGCCCCCTTCATTTCTCCCTTCTAATGTCTTCCATGCTATTCCTTATGTTCCACAAATAAGTCAAACCATATGATAATTGATGTTCTCTGCTTGACTTATTTCACTCAGCATGATCTCCTGGTCCCGTCCATGTTGATACAAAAGTTGGGTATTCATCCTTTCTGATGGAGGTGTACTATTCCATTGTATATATGGACCATATCTTCTTTATCCATTCGTCTGTTGAAGGGCATCTTGCTCTTTCCACAGTTTGGCAATTGTGGCCATTGCTGCTATGAACATCAGGGTGCATGTCGCCCTTCTTTTCACTACATCTATATATTTGGGGTAAATACCCAGTAGTGCAATTGCAGGGTCATAGGGTAACTTTATTTTTAATTTCTTAAGGAATCTCCACACTGTTTTCCAAAGTGGATCCACCAACATGCATTCCCACCAACAGTGTAAGAGGGTTCCCCTTTCTCCACATCCTCTTCAACCAATGTTATTTCCTGTCTTGTTAATTTTGGCCATTCTAACTGGTGTAAGTTGGTATCTCACTGTGGTTTTGATGTGAATTTCCCTGATGGCTAATGATGATGAACATTTTTTCATGTGTCTGTTAGCCATTTATATGTCTTCTTTGGAGAAGTGTCTGTTCATGTCTTCTGCCCATTTTTTGACGTGATTATCTGTTTTTTGGGTGTTGAGTTTAAGGAGTTCTTTATAGATCTTGGATATCAGCCCTTTGTCTGTAGTGTCATTAGTGAATACTTCTCCCATTCCATGTGTTGCCTCTTTTTTTTTTTTTTACTGTCTCCTTTCCTATGCAGAAGCTTTTTATCTTGATGATTTTTGAATTGAATTGAAATTCAATTTGGGTTGACCACCAACCATTTAAAAGACCACAAGAAGACCCTGTCGATAAAGGAAAGCTAGGTTTTCCAAGATCTAGAAAAGGCAAAAAATGTTAACCACTTTAACAGAAATTAAGTTGCACCTCCAAATGATTTACGAGAGGATAGTTAAAGGTTTTTAGGGTTTGTATTGGGTGATGTTAAGGCAGATATTAAAAGGTGGAGAACTGGGACACCTGGGTTGTTCAGTGAGTTAAGCCTCTGCCTTCATCTCAGGTCATGATCTCAGGGTCCTGGGATCAAGCCCCACATTGGGCTCTCTACTCAGTGGGGAATCTGCTTCCCCCTCACCCTCTGCCTGCCTCTCTGCCTACTTGTGATCTCTCTCTCTCTCTCTCTCTGTCAAATAAATAAATAAAATTGTAGAAAAAGAAAAAAAAGTGGAAAACTGGGTTCTGGGTTGCTGGAGATTGAGTTGAGTTTATTACATAGTAGATCTGAATTGTGGAAAAAGCAAGAACAAATTCCCAAATTGAGCCTTAATGAGCAAACGTAAGTCAGCTATTTTCATTGGGTCATAGGCTGATCTTACAGGAGAAAGAATTTTTTAGAGCACATAATAAAATTACTTTTACTTGTTGTTTAGCACAAGGGCAGGAAATTGTGATGGTTTTGGTCATTTGTGTCATGCCAAATATAAAGTATTTCAGTTTGACGCCTAAGCCCACGCTGATTTTCTCTCTCACACCTGCGAAAAGCAAAACTATCCAGTGAGTGAGCCCTCAACACTCTGGCTTTACCTCAGTCTTGATTTTCCATTTCTCTGTCCCTTCACTCTTTCTTCCAGTTATAGAAGGGAAAATATTCTTTTTTGTGAAAATGAGCCTACTTATCTGAGGACTGGATTTTGTGCCTTCATAATTCCTTTGGGATGAGGCTTATTCCCAGTGCCTTTCATTTTCT